>CAIGRO010256713.1:0-13493 GCA_903798355.1 Fraxinus baroniana
TTTTTTTTTTTTTAAGAATAAAATCGATTTTTATCAAATAAAAGACGTTACAACTTTGAATTTTCATATATTGGTGGTGGAAGGCGTATCTTCAGCTTCGATAGCGTGTGTGTGGGATTTCATTTTATTTTTTTTTTTGGTCAGATATCATTTTTTTAGGGGTTTGTTACCACCCAAAATTCAATTCACATGTTTTTTTTTTTTTTCATATCAAACTATTATTAAAAAATTACAGTATTACGTGAATTTACACTTGTATCAGTTTTTTGGGATTTATATTGTTAAGTTAATATGACCACATTTGTGTTATCTCCCCATTTTTGCACTGTATCAAAATGTAAAAATATTTACATGTAATAATGGAGCAAAAATGCTACTTGTACAATTTTATTTGATAATCTTGGTTGACAATTCACACTTGACAATATCACATTTATACATTTCAAAAATGTTTTTAAAATCAATTGTCCAAATTTTGACAACAGTAAAGTTATCAATCATGATTGTCAAACATGATTGTACAAATATGTTAATTCATAATGAAAATTGATTCAAAAATATCTTAGCTCAAGAGAACTACCAAGATTATTGTGACTGAAACACTTGCACTTCTTCAAATCAAATCTGTATTTGTGTGCAATCGAATAGTCCAGAACACAGTAATGATGTAAGGAGTTCATTTTGTCACCATTCAAGCCAGCTTTTGTGAGATTTAATGAGAAATAATCTCTTGCCCTTCCAATTTTGTTGCATTTTCATGCACAACTTTTGCTGATTTATTTTTCCTACTCAGTTTATATGCAATTATGGAGGTTGAGTGAGGAGTTATAATTTGATTTTAAATTCAAATTATTTCATTTTAACACATTTTCAATAAGTTACATGTAATGTTAGTCTACATGAATGATCCCTACCTATTTTTTAACATCTCCAACTTACACATGATAGGCTTGACTCACAAGCTACGTCCACAACAACTAATATTACATATTTCTCTTGATTGATCATGCAATGTTCAGAGACAAATGAATTTTGCAACCAGCAAATACACTTATAATTGTGAAACCATTTCGATCAGTGCTTACAAAATTAATTATAAGTGGAGTATCATCCAAGACCTTACTGTGAAACGAAATTTTGGTTAGGTCAACGTTCCCTTTAACTCAATTTGACCACAAATTGATAAAGATCACAAAAATAAAAGCTTCTTGCAATCAGCAATGCAACTTCCGGATTCAGAAAATATAAACTACCCACTAACAATATGCTGGTATTGGATAATAGTTTACTATATAGTGAGCAAAATTATAATCTCTTATTTCCTTAATAATGCCAGTACTGCTTAATCCAGCATACCCGACATACCATAAGAGCATTGTGGTGTAAAAATGCAAGACCGATTAACTGGAGATAACTTGATCAGCTGAGATACTCCTAAAATCAGCACAAATATATACATGCCATCGCGATGTGCAGTGTTGTCCAGTGCAAACTGAGATCTCGTCCATTGTGATATATAGTGCTGCTTACTAACATGCAAGGTACTACCAAAGCTTCATGCAAAAGATAAACTTAGTTGAGTTTTGAGAGTAGAAACAGGCAGCCTGAGGAGAGTAACACTGATGCAGAGAAACAAAGCAGATCAAGAGGGGACTGTATAACTGCTTTCTTGCTCTTTTCGAACAAACCAATAAGAAGCAGCATCACAATAACGTGGCCAAGTTTCGTTTTCAGCTCGTTGACAGTTTTTATTTCCAACCACCGTGGTCGTTCCTGATTCAGAGAAAATAGGATATTAGGTCAGAATGGCTGATAAAGATACATGAAAAGTAAAAGTTAGAAAACAACTGTTAAAACAATAAAATCAGCAGCATTTACGCTAGTGAGATTGGACGAGATAATTGAATTTTTGCTTCTTTTCGGTGCAAGTTGACAAGCAAGATTTATATAATAATGGTAAAATCTGTCTTATGTTGATCCGCTGCTTATTTCATTTAGTTTTTTTACATAAAACTAATTTTGGGTTACATATACAAATGGAAAACTAAAATATCAGATGAGACAATGTGCATGAATATTATACTACCAGAACATCAAATGCAAACCTAAAGATAGTTCATCCTCAGAAAGTGATGTTCGGTATTGTTCATCCAATACAATATCTACTACTCTTATTTGTTATTGGATGATTAACCAATTCCTTAAAATGAAAAGGAAAAAAAGGGACAAAAAACTGTTTCTAAAACTCTGAAAAAAGGAATTTTTTTAGACCTTGCATGTAATAAAAAGTCTAAAAGAAGGATATATGTTGTAGAAAATGTTTAAGATTTTCGAACAAACCTTTAGAGTGAATAAGCCAAACAAATTTGATCTGTACGTAGCTGGTCCATCTGAAACAGATTCCGCTTTATCGAGATTGCTAATGAAGAGCTCATAAAGACCCATGCCAAAAACCAGCATCACAGTCCCCAATAGGTAGACATCTAGGTGATTCAAAATAATAAGCAAATAGTAATATTTCATTGATATTAAGAAATTCAAGCAAATATACTCTCAACTTAATGCTCAGTCAGTGAATGTACACATCACGCCGCCTCATAGGCTACAGTACTCGAGAAATTTGCAATGCCTTTGTGTGCAGACATATATTTATATTAGAGACTTAACTTAAGTTTTTAATTCATTTTTAACATGGTAAGTATGATCCTATTGTCGAAATGGTAATCAGAACGGAGGCCATTAATATTAAATCCTCAATCCCTCAGTAGTTTCTTGATTAAAATGTTAATTGGACCTCTGACTGATGAGCTTAAAGTGATCAGAACCTTTCTTTTGAATTAATACTAGATTATGAACTCAATTTTATTTTTATTTTTATTTTTTTCTCTTTTATATGTCCATCCACAAGATTTGCAGATTACAAATCAAGCTATGTGGATCTGAAAGTATTTCTCAAATAACCATGCATGTAAAGAGCATATGGTCAAACCTTTCAACGACCACTGTAAAGTTCTAATTTGACGCATAAAGAAAATACATCTGAAATTATTTAGTAGTGCTTAGAATTTCATACATGAAGCATACTTCATAACAAAATCCAATGATGATGTATACATCAATTGCTGAGTCAAGGTTCCACCATTCGAGAAACATTAGGCAAATGAATCTCCGATGATAACCTCCCATCGCAAACCTCCCATCGCAAAGTCTTATAAAATAACAAATTGTGCAAGATCCAAATGATTAACAATCTCGAGCTTATCCCTCAAGTATATATATGTATATCACGTCATATTATGATTTAGTCGTAACTTTTGCAAGTGTAATTTTAGATTCTAGTTATCAATTTCTATTACTTTGCTGGGAGTTAATTGAACAAGACTTTCCATAATAAAATGTTTTCAAGTGAATAACATATAACTGGAACTTCCCCTTATGTATATATAAGAGAGAAAATATTCAATTTTGTGAAGTGAATAAATGTACCTAAATATACAGTTTATTAACCAACGGTGGTAGACGGTGGTAAATTTCACCTTATTTGACATTTCAAACTTTGGATGGAAGTTCAAGGTCAAAAGTTCAACACTTTAAGAGTACCATCTTTCTATATGAAAGTCATGTTATCTGCTGGCAAAGATTACAATTCAATTAGTGCATCTTTTGGAGATCAAGAGGCTGAACCTTTAGCCATTCATTTACAGGAGTTCTAACTTGGAACTCTTGAAATTTAAGTACATTCGTGTTATATTATGGTTCTTTCCTAGTTTGGAAACTGTCCAGCAGTCGACTAGTCATTTCGACTTATCTTTGAGTGAATGCCAGCTAAAAGTATGCATGTGTCGCTTGGGCGTTATATCCTAACTTGTCGTGCTAGTTGGAATAAAGATTTTTACACTGGCTAATAATGGCAACAAGAGCTTGAAGATTTATGAAAATTTAGCTACCGCTCAAATTTATGTTGCTTTGGTCGAAGCACCAAGAGTTGGGAATATGCCAATAAACTTTATGTTACGTTGATACTTGTGATTGTTTGTTTGATCCTGACTTCCAATCTTTAATCATCATACTCTTACATATATTCTCTCAATTCAAGTGAGACTTAAATTCACTTCTTAGTTTACTTCAGTAAAATATAGTGCTGCCAGTCAATGTCATTTTAGACATATTTTAATTCTAGAAAGTCGATAATTAAATAATTCATACTTTCTTAACTTCCCGAGATGTCTAATTGCTATGAAAATTTGAAGGTGCAATGAATCCAATAGTGTACCATGTCTTCACCAGATGTAACTAAAGCCAAAAGGAATAACAGTTTTAAAGGGCTACTATTTGTGTATTAAAAGACGTGCATATTTTCACGTATCAAGAACAATAAATGAGAAAAGATAATTATATACATACCAATAGCCTGGACAAGCGAAAAAATAACCTTCGCTCGATCCACAAAATAATCTTGGAATGATGATATAACATGCGTGCAACCCTGTACACGACAGAAATTTTGTCAATCATTTCGTGAAATGTCTCGAACAGTTGACATGAACAAATAATCCTTTTCTGTAATAGTGTAAACAAGCAGTTATTTATTAGCATTATTAATCAAAACCGTGTCCGATTAAGTCGTCCAACTCCAAGATCTGAGGCTGTTAGAAAGGAGAACTCTTAATTCATTCAATTCTCACAATTGAACACATATCGTTGGTGATGATGACAAGATGTCATCCCAGGTTCTAAGGTTGTTCTGGTATCAGTTCTAGTCCACCAAAATATACTCGCACCCAAACAAACTTGTTTATTTAATTAATTATTAGCACAATATAGGACTTAAAGTTTTTGTCATTTTACAGCACAATTGAATACTTAACAACCATGTAGATCGCCCCATCACGTATGTAAAGCTCTTATAGAAACGATTAGATTACTCATTATATATTCAACAAGTACAAATATCTAATCCACGGGTACTAAGTCAAATCCTTGTCGATAATAGATTTAAAATATATTGCAACAATTAATTTTTAATCCACGTATGCGTTTGACAAGTAAATTGCAACTTTAATCCACTCTCTTCAGGATCTTGCTTTGTAAACCTTGTATTCTTGAATCAATTAAAGCATCCAACTATTTCTTAAACAGGCTGTATTTTTGACATCCAACATGTTTTGTATAGGAGAAAGTCAACTTGTTCCCTAATTTCTAATTGAATCTAGCTATGCAAACTCAGAAAGATTACTTCAGCTACCATCTGCATAAGTCTTAGGTGATCGAAACTATCTAGACACTTCTCGAACAAAATTTCTAAGAAATCATATCTTTCACTTCTTGAACCATTAGAAATTTAGTATCGTTAATGTTGAGGCTTTAATAACAAAAATACATGTATCAAATAATCCAATACATGAATAGAAAAATTATCTGATCTGGGGAACCTAGAGATATTTTTTTAATAACCCAAAGCATTATATCCAATTCAAATATAATCAGACCAATAAGAAACACAACAAGAAAACAACGTAGACACAAGATTAACGTGGAAAAAAAATCTTCCCGTTTAGAGGGCAAGGCCATGGGACAAATTTTAAAAACTAGCATCACCGAAACAGAGGTTACAATTTTCTCCCAACATTTTTTTCATAAATCATGATATATTACATAAAATAGAGAAGTTTAAGGTTACCTCTTACGAGCTTTCAATCCCAGTACAAAAACAGTCTGAAAAGAAATTACTTCTAAGAAGAAACCTCGGACAGATTGCGCCAAGAAGGTCGTTGATATGGCACAGTATAGGAACAGTTAAAAACAGATAAAAGAGGAAGAGAGAGGAAAGGATTTGGAGAGGGAAATTTCAATATGTCAAGATAATTGAAAAAAATCCTCTAGTATTTATCTATAATATATTAAATATCACATCATAATCATTTTTTGAACTATTTTAACCCTACTACAATTCAATTATTTCAATAATGCTTTACTTTTTTTTTCAGTATGTAATAAATACTACAAAATCATTATCATGCATGAATTTCGTGTTATTAATTAACATTTACATTAATCTAGATTCAATAAATCTTGACTTAATGAATGTTGGTCCATATGAATCTAGAGTTATTATATATAAATTTATTTTTACTCATGTATCTAAGAATTTTAATGAGTGTTTAAGTTAATGTATTAGCAATTAATTCTTATGTACCAAAATTAGTATAAAAGGTTGCTCATTTGTAGTATTTCATCATCACAAAAAAATTGAATCATAGAAGTTGAGTTTTGAGACTACAATTTTCTTCTTTTAAATTTCAATCCTAAATTTTATTTTCTTTAATTAATTTTAGACTCATCAAATCCACCGAATAAATTAGTATCAAATATTACTTTTATAACACTTATAAAGTATTTCAGAATAACGTGCAATGCACGTTCAACTTTGACTAGTACGTTAAAAATCCTTATTAAGAATGGAGAGCTACCTAACTAATAAAAATGGTTTAGCCTAATATTATGTTAGGAAAATAAATAAGATCCCAGTAATTCTATTAAAATAAATGTTTAATCGTAATGTAAGTGGATATGGCATATTTTCGTTGCAACTTTTATCACATGCCTCGTTATTTCTCCTCTACTAAAAGAACTCGACTGTGAGAAGCTAGACTGCAACTTTTTCCAATGGGAATCATCTTTCCTTCGAACCAAGTACAAATAAAAACACCCTCATAGATCCCAAATCTGGTAGACAAAATGCCAGTGGCAAGCTTATTCATGAAACCATGTCCACAGCACAACTACATCTGAATCAAAAGTTATAGCCTTTTGAAGTTTAACCACCAATTCTATTTTTATTTGGAATTTTGATGGCACTCTATAAATTACTCGGCTGCGTCTTGTTCTATATCAATATTGTCTATATCTACATGTTAGTACTATAAATGGAGAAGGGGCAGACAGAAGCACATGAATCATTATCATGATGCATAGATGGAGAGATTAATTTTCATTGTTTTCTCAAGGGCATTCTCAGTATTATAACTTGTCAGTTGCTTTATGGTGTCTAATACCCATATTTATGGTTGTTTGTTTACAGCCACTAGGTGTACATAGGCAAATTGATAGTAAGAATTAAAAGTAACATTGGGTAAAAATTATATTCCCATCGTCCCATAAAGATAAGTTTGCTTTTATTTTTCATCTGTCCCGGATTATAAGCCACTTTACTTGTTGAGAATATAGGCAATTTTTTTAATTTTCTATTTATACCCCCTATTTAATATGTATTGTTATCAACAAATACGAATTACCATACAAGAAATAGTGCAAGTAAAATTTATATTTCCAACTATATCAATTAAATTTTCTTAAATATGAAAGTAAGCCCATCTTTGTGGAAGTACTAAATAAAATCATGCGAATGTTACAAGTTCTATTTCTCCATGAATATCTATGGACAACATTTATATTGTGTTAATCTTTAATGTTTTTTAACATCCAAATTTAGTCGTGTTTTTCGGCTGGCACAGGCACCAAGCCAGAACCAGGCTTTTCACGGTCCAGACCACCCTTCCTACCCCGCCGTGGCTCAGCCACTTTGACACCACTAATAACCTCAATAATATCCCTACAACAGCAACCAAATGGTAGAAAAGAAAAACAGGGAATATTTTAGGTCATCAAAGTGAAATTTACCTTGATAAAACAAAGAAAAGATCCAACCAGAGACCCCCAAACAGCAAGAATAGCCAAGAAACGGCACCCATAAATAACCCTCAATTCTGCCTCCACCTCCATCTACCCTTGTCCCTGCGAATTCACCGCCCCCACAATTATTCAACCCGCCTCAGTATTAAAAGTGAAACTTTGTTATTAGAGCATCATGAATCAAATTATTTTACACCAAACAAATTAAAAATTAGAGGCTAAACCTTACACAACAAATATGATATTGAATAACAAGCAAAGAACAAAAGATTATCGCAAGCAAACAACCAAAGATTATCATAGGCGAAACCTTTAATGAAACAGCCCGTAGAGAACCCTTCAATTTGGAAACACGACCTCAAAGGAATTTGAGGGTCGATAGTTTTATTTTGACCTCGTCTTTCAGGATTTCTTGGATCGCTGGTCTGTTCGGGACGGGTATGGAATTGATTTTCAGATACTGAAAAAACGTCCATAATACTATTTTATGAAATTTATGAAGAAATGGGGATTATTTTTCAAGTTGGGGCCCTTCCTCTAGCGCCAAACTGTTGACGTTGAAAAATGAATAGATAATATTCAAGTCAACTCAGGAAAAAGAAGACACGAAGTTGATTGATCTTTTACTAACGGATTACGGGATCATTACACAATAATACTCTTCTTCTCGTTATAGGAGATATTTGAAATATGTAGAGAATGAGAGAATATTGGTATCGACCCCTCTCCGTTTTCTCTCTTTATCCTTTTATATTGGGATAATGCATGCACATCGTACCTCTTGTCATGTTAATCTGCAATACTGAGCTAAATAAGTACATATGTTGGCGTAATAGGATTGGTTGCCGAACTCGACTCCGCCAGTTGATCATGAGTTACTGGTACAGGTCTCCAGCAATTAATGCATTACTTAGGAAGGGAAGCTACGATTTTTGATTGGAGGATGATGTGGGCGCTGTCGTGAGACTTTTCATATGTATCCTCCTGATTGGTAGCCAGTATATCCTGTCAGTGATTCTTAATCATTATTCATTATTTCACATTGAAGGACTACACAAGTTTCTTGAGTAAGCCACTCAAGATCCAATCTGACCTCACACATCCGAACTCACATCATTATCCCCCTACTGGATACACCAATCCGAACTAAGTGACCCTGGAGGTCGGTGTCAACAAACACATTGTGTCCCACCACTTACTCAACATATTTCATTAGTCACTGAACTTTTAAAATGATTTCGAGTGATCGTTGAAATTTAACATATTGTACTCTATTACTCACTCACAATGTTACATTAGTTGTTGAATCTATATTTTCGTTAAGCTTTATTCACTAAATTTCAAAATACTTTTGAATGGTCATTGTACTTTATTCACTGAATCTAACTGTTTAAAAATTGAAAATTTTGATGTGTAAAATAATGTACTCGAAGATGAAGCTATTGTTTCTTCTTAAATAACCTTGTGGTAACTCTAAAAATTATATCTTGTTAGTACTGATTAATATTATTGACTAGATCGAGAATTTTATTGTTTGTTTATGATGTAATTTTTATTTTCTTGATTTGGGTCCATGATCTCAATCGAAGTAAAGAAATAATTTCTAGATACTTTCTCGACGTAAAAGAAGGATTATAATCTAAATTAAAATTTTACGTCAATTTGAAACTAACATTCTTTATCCCATTGAACATAGTTTTTTACGATTATAGAATTTTTATATTCTCGACCAATATCAATATTCTCGTCTTAAATTGAGAGTCTCGTTAAGTATTTGATATTTATTTTATTTTTATTTAAATTGAAGAAAATTGACTTGACTTGAAAATATTATGTAATTCATTGACCACTTGAAAACATTTTAAAGTCCAACGAGTAAAGTGTGATGGGAAATTGGGAATATAAGTTCACTGACTAATGAAATGGCTGAGTGATGGATTGTAATGTATTAAAATTTATTGATAGTTTAGAAGCATTTTAAAGTTTAGTAACTTATGAAACATAATCAGTGAATATATAGTGTAACGTGTTAAAGTTTAGTATTTTAAAGTTAACAAGTAAAACGTCACATAAATATAAGCGACTAAAGAAACATTTAACTCGGATGAGCAACAAACGAGTTGACTGGACCTTACCATGCTACAGAAGCTCACAATTCTTGTTTGGGTCGAAGCCCAGCCGTCGATATTGTCTTGCGAGTTACGACAAATAAACCAAGAGAAATTCAGTTAGCTTGAATCCTTGATCCAATTTCACGAACAGGTCAAAGTTTTACAAGCTATTGGAATCGATTTGTTTGTTCATCTGCCGGGTGAGTTCTTCTCCATTCACTGTAATGATTTATTTCATTTGTATGGATACGAATTTCCGGTGAAATTTTAATGGTAATGTGTTCTGAATTTGATTTGTGAGTTCGCTTCACAATTTTGAAAAAATAATAATGAGTAATTTCGTCTTCAATCGAATTGTATGAAGTTTGCAGCTTTGATAGAGTTAGATGGGCTATCTGTTTATAGTCTGAAAACCTATTATTTAGTTTGCGGGCTTTAGTGATCAAATTATTTATTTTTGTGATTCGTGACCGTCATAATTGTGGGTATTATTGATGTTGTCATTGGGAGGTTTAAGGAGGGGCATATTCTTAGGGTTGCAGTAAATATATGGCTGGTTGGTGGATCATGGGGTTGGTTACTGAGTGTAGCAATGGGTATCGTGGTGGTTAGGGGTGGAGCCAGGCATTTTGAGTTTGGGGCACAATTAAAGTTGCAAAAAGAGTTGTGAAACAACGTAATAGTATTTCCATACCTTGTGACTAGTGTTCCGCATGTGTTTTCACAACTTTGATAACATTCTATAGTTACACTATTTTCAATATTATCAAACACATCATTCTCAATAAATATAGCCAATATATCATTCAGCCACTATTTCTCAATTCGATTACGCGAACAATTCTTGTATAATTAGTTGCAGAACTCTCTATCGTAGTAGTAACAACGAGAAGAATTAAGATCAATGTGAGTCACAATCATGTTATTTCCCAATATGCTTTCACATGAGACTCTGAATCCCCCTTTTGGATTTGGATTTAGCTAACTTAAAACTTTTCGAAAGCCTCTTCATTTTTAGATTTTGGTAAATTTCTGTACCATTCTCATTTAGCAGTAATAGTCATTTGAACCTTCTCATTTTAAACCACGTTTTCCTTATTGGATGGGCTTCGACTCTTAAACTCGCCTAACACCTCCTTTGAGGTTACAATATAGCTAATCACCTCATTCTGCACCTTGTTACTAGTTTAGTCTGCGTGTCATTTCGTACCATCGAAACTCTTTCCGCTGCATATATACTGAAGTTTACAGCTCCCTATTTTTGCCTTCTTGTATACGAGGCATATGACATACAAAAATAAATCGAAAGGTAAAATGTGGAATATAGAGTAGAAGTAGGGATGTGAAATGGGTGAGCCTCTCGCCCAGCCTGGATTTCTCCAGAGACAAGTTATGGGGCGAGCTGAGCCAGGATTTTCCTTGCGAGCAGGGAAACAAAAAACAATAAAAAATTAATTATTTAGAAGCAAGAAAAATAAGAAAATGCTGATGGGGCGAGTGGAGCTGGATTTTTTTCAAATAAGCTGGCTCGTGCTCAGCTAGCCTGGCAAGCTGAGCTATCTCGACCCATTAACATCCCTAATTAGAAGGTAGCTCAGTGGTGAATATAAGTTAAATTATTACTTTCTTATGTTTCTAATAAATCTTTATTCTTCTTTTCATCTTTTCAAACGAATCTGCATAAACTATTGCTGGAAACAAATCTTTATGAGAATTGAAATTTTTAAAGATGTATTATAATTTCCGTTGGCAAAATTGGAAACAGTTTCTGTAGTTTGTGCGAGTCAATAAGTTAAAACACAGAGCAAATTTTCTCAGCCCACAATTTAAGCTCAACTACAAATCCTTAAAGAACTGAATTCCTCCAGATAGGCATACTTGGGTGTGTGTATCTAAAAAACACTTAGGTTAATTACATGAATGATTAGTTACTCCAAGGTTATGCATGCAGGGAGAGAATTAGAGGAACAAAAATTGCTCAGACTGATCCTTTGCACTCAAATCTTGTACCTTGCTCTCACTGAGTCTACTATATTGATCTCACATTTTTACCTTTTTCTCCATGTAAATTTCTTCAAGTTGCCACTACAAGTTCCAGTTTTGAGATAGTTTCTTATTGCCATTTAATTTCAACAATTTCTTGTCATTTCAACTTTTTTTGTTTTCTCCATGCATATTGAAAATTATGAGGGTGTTTGGTGGGTATTAAAATTAGATTTTCAGTAAATTGTGATGGAAGTTTTTGAAATGTGTGGTTGAAAAGATGTGGGACCATGAAAAATGTGGTTAATATTGATTGTTTGACTTTGACCTAAATTAAAATCAAATTTTTTCCGGTTCCATGTAATTTTTTTTTTGGTTGTCTGAGATATTTCTAGATCTTAAATGATGAAATAGTTGTGGATAATTAGACATGTAAATTTATTATTTTAGGAACGTTGATGATTTTTCTTAAGGTTTAAGGTTCATGTGTTAGGTTTTATTTAGTATTCCACTTTGGGCATTTTTGTGGCTTCAAGTTCATTGCTTAAATCTCATAAAATTTATTTTGGCCAACTTATGTTTCAGTGCATCTCCTCTTTGATTTTGGAGGTCCACAATTCAATTTGAGCCCAGGCTTTTGGAGTTATTAGACATTTTCATAACCAGCAGTTACATTGATCTGTATGGCATCTCGAAGAAACATTCACTACAGTCGTCTTGCTGATGATGAAGATGATTGTTATGATGGTAGTGGCGAAAGGCAAAAGGACCCTTGATTTGACTATACACCTAAATCTTACGATAAAATTCCATGGAAATCCATCATTCTTGCACTTTTCCTGCTCTTCCTTGGATGCCTGCTTCTCTTTCTTTCATTCTTCATCTTCACAGGCCACATGGGCGGAGATCATTCCCAAGCATATGGCCTTTTAGGACTCGGAATTCTTACCTTCCTGCCAGGTACCTTATAGACATCTTTGGAAGCATTAAGATATCTTGTTAGAACCATTGTTAGTCACTCAACTTGTATACCAAATTTTATTTTCTTCCAAAGTGATCTTTAAAGTTTTCTTTTTTGTTTCTAATCAGGGTCCCTGTTATAATCTTTTAGGTGGAAGATGGAAATTTGACATCATATCAACATAAAGTTTTTCCACGCCAGACATTTAGTTCAAAATACTAGTGGATTCTAATTGAGTGATCGACTTGAAAAGGATAGCAAATTCTAATCATGAGTTTCGAACAAAAAAGAGTTCGCCGACTAACATGAAATTTTACTATAAGTTGAGGTACTAACCGTGTATTTTATGCATATCAGTTTATTGGGTTACGAATTTTATGTTTGACGAGTTGCACTATCAAGTCATAGTTGGTCCTGCTTCGTTTTCCTGCATAAGTTGCTTCTGGAATATGGAAGCATACATCCACAATGTTGTTGTATAAGTCTCTAGCTATCCTTTTTGTGTGCTCAGGATGCTTTACACATTGCGTGTGGTGCTTATTTATTGCTCGATTTCTAAATTGACTCACTAGGGAATGTCTGCAGGATTCTATGAAACTCGCATTGCGTATTATTCCTGGAGAGGTGCCCAAGGCTATCGCTTTGCTTCAATTCCTGACTATTATGGTTTTCTTCTGTTTTATCCACCCTTGACATTGGTGTTTCTAACCAAGGTTTTGTTTCATAGAACCCTGTTCAATAAGTGG
>CAIGRO010256718.1:0-10199 GCA_903798355.1 Fraxinus baroniana
AAAAAAAAAAAAAGATGAAAAAAAATGAAAATCAGAAGTCCATTTAGTCTAGTAAACTGTAACAAACATTCTTATCAGAATTTAAAAAGTAGAAGAATTAAAATGTTTTGACTGATTAACATAAAAAAAAAAAATCAAGAAACGAAATTCAAAAAGATGAAACGCGTAGTTTAGGTGAAGCCCCGAAGGTGGCGAAGATTTCTAATAAACACTTGATTTTCTCATGAATGAACCATTTTCTTAAGAATAAAAAATAAAAATCGGAATTTGTTTATGATTTAAAAAATGATGGTGAATTAATCTCTCGAATCATATTACATGTACAATTTAATTTGACAATATTGGTTTACAACTCATACTTGACAACATCATATTCATTCATTTGAAAATTTGTTTTTTAAATCAATGGCACGAATTTTAATAATACCAACATTGTCAACCATAATTATTATTAAGTATGATTGTACAAATAGCATAATTGTAATCTTTCTATTTCACACAAACAATGCACAAATTCTGCACGAACTATGATGGATCGAGAAAGTCCAAGAAAAGGGAAGCTCACACCTTGCCTCATCGTACTTCAAAAAGGCTTGCAAGTTGTGAATCCAACGTTGGAATTCGATTCATCAAGGTACCGCCATGTATTCAAATTTATTGCAAATTGAGTAGCAATTGAAATTCTATTAAAAATTCAAATTAAACTTTTGAGTAATACTATTCATGGTCAACGATTTCAGTAATCATCATCATATGTGGTATCTTGTTATTTGAGGCATTAAGTTGTTATTCGAGCAACAGAATTATAAAAAGTAATGCTTTAAATAACAAGATGTCAAATAAAATGAATAATACAATAGTTGACTATGAATAAAATTACTCTCAACTGTTAAACACTTAATTAGTTTAGATTGATATCCTCGTAATGCTTTAACAATTAATGTTCTTGCTTTTGAAGTGCAATGTTCTTAGGAAACCAATTGCACTCTGCTTAGCAATATTTAAAGATATTCAAAACCTTGGTGACGGCTGAGGCTCGAATCAATGATTTATGATGTGCTCCCAAAAAATTGGTAAAGCCGCATTATTGAGAATGCAACTTTCTTAAGATGACAAGCAGGATGGCAAAACGTGTCCTTATCATGGCCCTTCATTTGGCATTTTTGTTGTATTAGATGTATATTACACACAGTGTCGTTTAACTTGGCACTTTTTCTTCCTCTTCTAATTGTTGAGTATGCGAGATACAAGCCTTTTTTTGAAAGCTAGGGTTTTTGATCTATGGTTTTCTTCTCTCATGAAATGCTCACTCGAGACTGAGATCTGTGTATTTAGCCTCTGAAATCTATATATTATAGTGNTTTTCTTCCTCTTCTAATTGTTGAGTATGCGAGATACAAGCCTTTTTTTGAAAGCTAGGGTTTTTGATCTATGGTTTTCTTCTCTCATGAAATGCTCATTCGAGACTGAGATCTATGTATTTAGCCTCTGAAATCTATATATTATAGTGATTATTGTAAGAATGAAAGGATTCTTATAGTCGTACTTTCAATATGCATGTTGAAGTTTCTGGAGCGATTCTTCATAGATCTACAGTTTATTGTTGAAGAGATAAGTGTTTCGTACTTTTCTCTTGTATTGAAAGAATCTACCTGTAATCTTGTTGCCATTTTTGGACTATTAGTGCCACCGAGCATATATCCAATTTATTGAATGCTCGACTGAGGATGTAGGTGTTAGATATGGTCAGCGAACTTTCGGGGCTTAGGCTGAAAGAAATCGCTTGTGTTGAATCTTTTATATTCTGCAAATTTACTTTATGTTGATTGTGATCATTCAAAATCTTATTTTAATATCGTGTTATCTAGACATTTTAGTGGTATCAAAGAAAAAGAAAGAACTGAGAACAAGATACCTGAATCTTCGCAGAAAGAGATAGATCTGTTGCAGATCTAAAATATTTGGAATTGCTGTCAAGCAAAACTTAAAGACATCGAGTTTTTATAAACTCGTTGGGTGAGATCATTCTAATTTTTTGTAAAGTATTTTTCAAAAATTAGCGTTTCTTGATTTTTTTTTCCCTTAATTTACATACACCTAAACCCCCCTTGGAGATTAAATTTTGTCCAAATGCTCGAACGAGGTCTTGGTAATCTGAGATAAATCCAATACGGGTGTGTATTTAGAGGTTCTTACTAGATAAATCTCTGAGACAGACCCTGCTATCTCGATATTGTGTTCTTTATCTTTGTTTGCTCTGCATGTTACTTGACTGCGATTGAAACTCGAAAAATTCTGCACTACTATTACTACTGTGATTTGTGACTGAAAATTGTTTTTTAGTCCCTATTTATGCCATATTAAATTTTTAAACTCATATTTGTGTACCACACTTAATAACTAAATGGCATCTGCTAAGTTTGAAGTTACACAATTTGATGGAATAGGTGATTTTTATATGTGGAGTCAAAAAATGAAGGCAATTTTAATGCAAATGAGATGTGTTAGGGCTCTAGATAATAGTTGCCATGTGTACTTGCTTCTTGTAAAGAAAAATGAACCTGAAGAGGTTGTCTGGAGTACTATTTTCTTGTACTTATCTGATAATGTGATAGGGACTATTGGTGAAACCAAAACTGCTTCTAAACCGTGAACTAAACTTCACATTAAATATGTGACTAAGACTATTCCAAATAAATGCTATTTGTTAAAACGGTTCTTTTCTTTTAATATGGATCATTCAGTTGATTTGAATGAAAATTTGAATGGATTTACTAAATTGACTCAAAACTTAGTCAACTGTAATGAAAAACTTTCAAAAGATCAGATGGCTGTACTTCTGTTAAACTCCATTGGTGACATATATAGAGACATTAAGATTGGTCTAGAATATGGTAAGGCAGAGATCACTACTGATGAAATTATTAGTGCACTAAGAAGTGAGGCTATTGAGATTAAATTTGAATCAAAAGAAAGTCATAATGGAGACAATCTATTAGTAAAGGGAAAAGGGTTTAGGAAACTTGATTTTCATTCAAATACCTTAAAATGAAAACAAGAATAACTAGAGCGATAAGAATAAATTTAAAAATAAGGCAAAAGGCAAAAAATGCTATTATTCTGGAAAATTAGGTCATTTTGTCAAAAATTGTTATAAGAAGAAAAATGAATCAAAAGAAAAGAAATTGGACTATGGGAATGCTGCCTTAGTCTGTAATAAAGAAAATCTTAAATATGGGTTAGTCTTTATTAATATTGAAAAGAAGCTAAGTGATGTATAGATACTTGATTTAGATTGTTTTTCCATGTGTCCAAATAAAAACTATTTTTTTTTTTTTGAATTTGAAAAAACCACATGGAGAAAGGTAATAATGGGAAATAACATGACATGTAAAGTAAATGGAATAGGAACCGTAAAACTATTATTTGAAAATGGCAAGTTCTATTTTTAAAAGGAACTAGATATGTTTATGATTTAGATAGGAATCTTGTATCTATAGGAATATTAGATGACATGGAATTTGACATAAAATTGTGTTAGGGATATATTGAGATTTTTAGGAGCACTGATTTGATTATTAGCACCCCTAAGGGACAAAGTCTCTATGTTTTGAAAGTTAAACCTCTATTTGGTTTGACTGCAACTGCTCTGACTGAAAATTTTACTTTGGCAAAATTATGTTATGAAAGACTTGGCTAAATTGGCAAGAAAGTTTAAAATCTTTACAAAACAAAGAAGTCTTTGGAAATCAAAATCTTGGTGATATTCGTTCTTGTGAACAATGTGTGATAGGCAAGCAGGTCAAGTTACCTTTCTTATTTGAAATTCATAAATCCAAACAAATACTTGGGAAATTTTCATGCTAATCTATAGGGTCTTGCTTACATGTGTACTTTAACTGATTTTAGATATTATTTTCTGATCATTGATGATTTTTCAAAAGATGAATTTTTTTCTATTTTTAAAGATTGAAAAACACAAATTAAAAACCAAACTAATTAGAAGATAAAAATTCTAAGAATTGACAATGGTTCGAAATTTTGCAACTATGAATTCAATAATTTTTGTAAAGAGTATAGCATATTAAGACATAGAACTGTTACTTATACACCTCAACAAAATAACATAAATATAAGAATGAATAGAACTTTACTAAAAAAAATGTAAGCTGTATACTATTAAGTTCTGGTTTATCTAAACTGTTTTAGGGTGAAGCTATAAAAACTGTTGCATATCTTATGAATCGAACACCTACTAGTTCTTTGAATTTTGAAGTTCATGAATCAGTCTGGTCTGAAAATCCTGTTAATTATTATCACTTGAAAGTGTTTGGATGTGTAGCATATGCTCATCAAAATATTGATAAATTGGAATCTAGATCACTTAAATGTATTTTCTTGGGTTAAGGTGAAAATGTTAAAGGCTATAGACTATAGGCTAAAAGTGAAAAAGACTATAGGGTAATTATTAGAAGAAAGTCATTTTTAATGAATCTATTATGCCATTCTTAGAAGGTAAAGAAAATATTTTGAATGATAATGATGTTCAAATTGAGGTGGAGCCTTCTGTTGCTGATAATGTTCCACCTATACTTGCTGTTGATGATAATAATCTGCCATTGAAAAAGATGTTCAAATTGAGATTGAGTCTCCTCAAAATGAAGGAAAAACTCTTATACCGGCAGTTGATGAATCTGATCTTGATAAAAATGTTATTTTAACTAAAAACGGAAACAATCAAAAAACAGATTTTAATAATCAATCTAATCATGCAACTCTATAGTTAAGCATAAAATCCAATTTTCCTAAGTTGAATTACCACAGCTGTAATATTTGGAAAGTAATAAATAATATAAAGTTTGATGACGGAGAAAACCAACTAGGTAAAAATTTCGAGACCAAGCCAATTATCTCCACTATAGACAATGTGGGTTACAGTTCAATTTCAAACTAGTTCCACTAGCTATTGTAAACCTTACAACTCCAAGATCTGCTGCTCATTCCAGCCTTACGATCTACTACTGTAGATACTGTCTAGCCGACCCCACTAGACCTCCTGATCTACCTCATATAACTTCCAAGATCTGCTGTACTTACAGACTCACAATCTTTTACCAATATATGATGTCTTAGTCTCACAATCTTCTGCACACGTCTCTTCATAGGGATACACAGGAATCACATATTCCTATTCTTCTTTCTGCGCTTGAATCCTTTCTTCAAAGTGTTAAAGAAGTCAGGTATTTTGGATTAGAACATCTGATGTTTTCTAAAACTAGGTTATCGGATCACAAGAATAATATGTTTGTTTTCACCAAAGAATTATGCTCTTGGATCTCTCAAAATATGATGTGGATGTGTTATGGAATGAAACAACCTTCTGAAATTCGTCCCAAACATCTGTATTTATAGTTGGGGATGCTTAGATGTTATGAAGTGTAAAACTCTTCAAAATCACGAATTAGGTCTGACCACATAAATACGTCGCTCGAGTGAGGGATCCTATCGCTCGAGTGAGAATGAGGAGAAAGGCGGGTGATGACTCTCCTGTTTCTTGCGCTCGAGAGCGAGTCAGGCGAGCAACTAGCGAAATTTTGGCTCCGCGTTTTCCTTATTTTGAACCTCTAACCTTAACCTAACTTATCTATAAAAAATTGCATCCAAGTCCCTGACTTCTATAAGTATTCAATTAAGACATTTTTGTTTACAATCATGCCAATTACAACTTGGACCTAAAATCACGCCCTTTGGCATTTTGTGACAAAATCATACAAATAAAGTTAAGGAAATAAACTACATCAAATTAAACTACCCAAGTTACTTAAATTCTTCTACTTCTTGCATTCCTTGGTATACCTATTTCTTGAAATCAAAAACTCAAATACCCAATGTAAAAGCACATGATATAGGAAATCAAAAACTTATGAAGACAAATAAGTATGCTAGTTTGAGACGTGTCATTGATGTAAATTAAAACACCAACTGAAACATTAACATCACAAAACATCAAAACTCAAACAGCTATGCATATGATATGCAATGCAGACGCAAAGCACGTATTTTTTATGTAGTAGGCAAATGTATTTATATCTTTCACCAACGACCCCTCAAACATAAAATGCAAATCTCAATTTTATTCAATGCTCCCGTTGTATATATTCTCTCTAATCTCTCCCCTTTTGTCACAAATGACTAAGGGTGTAATTTTAAATTCAATTTTAACCATGAATATACAACAGTTCAAAAAAAAAAAAAAACAGAAGATAGCATNAAAAAAAAAAAAAAACAGTTGATAGCATGCACAAGCATAATTAACAAGTAGTAAACCTCCCAACATACTCAGTTTAGGTCAGAATGGAGTAAATTGTATAAGTTACTCACGTGTGTAAAGTGTCACTAATCCAAGGCACTCCAAACCTAAATTTTGTGAAAAGGAACATGCTAAATATCACTGCTAATATGTGTATTCTCCTACTAATGAAAGTCAAACCATAAAACACAGTAGGGCCTATAAATTAATGCTCTTTTTTTCATATATCATTTTTTTAAAAATTTGAGCATATATAATTTTTCACATATTTCAAGATCATCATATTTTTCACATCATCCATATTTTCCAAGTTCATCAATTTTTCATCCTAAGTGCAGGTCCTCCATTCAGTAAATAAGATGACTCATGTAGCAAGTTTTAGGCCGATTAACCCAAGTCAGCTGACCACGGGCACCAGATTTTGAGAAGCCTCGTAGGCTTAATTGTGCAAGTCAAATAGCCTCGAAGAAGAACATTAAGATTAAGATATTGAGCTTATTAGGGAATATACTCAGGCTTAGGTTTACTAAAGGTGGTCAATTCATGTTCAAAGTCAACTTACCAACAAGTGACTGATATCCTAAATCTCACACATGCGATTAAGTCTCATTTACAATATCATAGTGTGTGCAGTGTAGATGGTACATGAAAACACTTATACTAATTACTCCATATCAACCCAAGCAAGTAACGGAAACTACGCTACAACTTATCAATTATGTACATATATGGTCACAAAATGCAAATTTAAGAATGTCATATATTATGTTGTAATAAAATTACCATTCTTATTTTTTTTTTTTTTCAATTTTTCAAGTTTTCAAGTTTTTTTTAAGATTTTTGTGTTTTTCTTTTTTAAAAGATGAATGCGCTACACATAAAACAAAAATTAAACATACAAACCAAAATAAAAAGTGCATGTGCCAGTGCAAACATGACTAAAATGCACACGCATGAAACTAAATCATAAATAAATAAATAAATGTGATGCATGCAAAAGTCAATAACACATAACAATTAAGCACACACATGCACCAAAAAATCTAATCAGCTAAGTATATGAGCGTTCTTACCTTTAAGAGGACCATGATCTATATCAAATTTTTTAAGGTCACCCCTTTTTACCTAGACTTGCCTAGTACGAGAACGATTTCCAAACAATTGTGTCATCAACTTGGTCAAATGACTCACTTGATTAGTAAGGAATCCAAGCTGACCAACAAACTCTTGATTTCTATTCTTATTAAAGCTCTTGATTATTTGTCTATTCAGGAATTGATTATATCTTGGGCGTATGTGTCTTACCTCAACACAGTGAAAGTGGGTTAGGACAAACCTATAACAAATGTTATGTGGACGCTGACGTCTATTCTTAGGTCGACTGGTCCTAATTGTCTAGTAGGTATCTGTCTAACAAATCCCTTATTCTTAAGATAGGGGCTGGCACATGTTTGGGTTAGTCAGTGGCAAGAACAAATGTGGTCTTTGAAGTACTAGCATTATTTTCCTTAATGCATAGACCTCCCTTATTTCCAGCCGATTTGCCCATTCCTAAAATGTTATCTAACTTTCCAGAACAACTAGAGAAGGTAAGCAGTTGAGACTTAGAATATTCTAGATCACTCAGAAGGTTCTTAACATGGATTTCTAAGGTATATTTCTCAATTGTCAACTCGATGACTCTCCTAAAGGATTTCTCAAACTCACTGGTGACGTTCTTAACTTGAGTCTCTAAAGTTTCATTAATGGATTTTACTTCACTCAAGATCGAGGTGGATTCCTTAATGTGCGCTACTAACTTCTCATTTTCCAATTCAAGTTCCTTATTCTTCACACTCAAGGCTTTGTTTTTAGTAAGAATTTTAAAACTCTCATCAAACATCTTATCATAAGCCTCATGAATATCTCCCTCACTATCAAAATCTTCTTCAAAATTCTCACTACTACTTATACTCTCAGCCTTCTAACTCTCCTTATCATTTCCATTCTTAATTCCCTTAGTAAAGACAATATATTTTCCACTTTCCTTACGAGTGGATTTCTCACTCCGATTGTTTGAGTTNACATCTTATCATAAGCCTCATGAATATCTCCCTCACTATCAAAATCTTCTTCAAAATTCTCACTACTACTTATACTCTCAGCCTTCTAACTCTCCTTATCATTTCCATTCTTAATTCCCTTAGTAAAGACAATATATTTTCCACTTTCCTCACGAGTGGATTTCTCACTCCGATTGTTTGAGTTAGACTCGTCATCAGTGAGAATATTATCCATAGCCTTATCCGAATTTCTCCTAGTGCTAGGGCACTCACTCCTAACGTGGCCAAAACCTAGACAATTATGGCATCTCACAGATTTAAAACTCTTCCTAGACTCAATTGGACCATTTCTATGCTTCTCTTGAGGTTTTTATTAACTCCTAAACATTTTTCGAAATTTTTTAGCAAAGTATGCTAATTCCTCTTCATTAGGAGATCTGAATTCAAGGACTCTTTATGACTATTCCTCACAAATTTTAAGGTCAATGACTTATCGTTTATGGATTTAACTAATGTCAACTCATAAGTTTGGAGAGATCCAACCAACTCGTCCACCTTAATAGAGTTTATATCCCTACTCTCCTCAATAGCAGCGATTTTATCCCTAAATCGCTTAGGTAAAGATCTAAGGGTTTTTCTAACAATTTTTTACTAGGGTATTTTCTCACTTAGGTTGAAACTAGAATTAGCTATGTCATTTAAGCTCACATAGAATTCATCAAATGTCTCATCCTCTTTTATCCCAATATCTTCAAACCTAGTGGTCAAAATCTGTAACTTAGAGTTTTAAATAGCCTGAGTTCCCTTATGTGTGATCTGTAGAATATCCCATACTTCTTTACCAACCTCACACATAGATACTTTCCTAAACTTTTAAGGGAACACTGCCATAAATAGGGCATGTAAGGCTTTGTTATTCCAATTACACTCATCTAAGTTTGCTCAAGTCCAATTAACAATGGGAGTGGGGATAACTTCATTATTAACTGTAGAACTAGAGGCATTCCAATCATTAACTACATTTAACCAAATTCGTTCATCCATAGATTTTAGGAAAGCTCTCATCCTCACTTTTCAATACGCATAATTACTACCATCAAAATATGGTGGGACTGTCAACGAAGTACTCATCTAGACAGTAAGGTTAGGATACGAAATTAAGCTCTAATACCACTTGTGAGTTCTCTAGATGTTGTTAGATTGATCTAGATTATAAGTTAATTCAACCTTACGTACGAAATTACACTAATTAAAGCAACAAGTTACTTTTAATTACTTTCTAGATGGTTGAGCATACAATCCAATTTTCCTAAGTTGAATTATTGGAGTTGTAATATTTGGAAAGCAATAAATAACACAAAATTTGATGACGAAGAAATCCAACTGGGTAAAAACTTTGGGACTAAGCCAGTTACCTCCACTATAGACAATATGGGTTACAGTTCAATTCCATACTAGTTCCCCTAGCTGTTGTAAACCCTGCAACTCCAAGATCTGCTGTTCGTTCTATCCTTACAATCTGCTACTGTAGATACTATCCAGCCAACCCCACTAGACCGCTTGATCTACCTCATGTAACTTTCAAGATCTGTTGTACTTATAAACTCACAATATTTTACTAAGATATGTTGTCTCATTCTCACGATCTTCTGCACACGTCTCTTCCAAGTGGATACCCAGGAATCACATATTCATGTTCTTCTTCCTGCACTTGAATCCCATTCTCAAAATATTAAGGAATTCAGGTGTTTTGAATTAGAACCTTTGATGTTTTTCAAAACCAAGTTGTCGGATCACAAGAATAATATGTTTGTTTTCACAAAGAATTATGCTCTTGGATCTCTCAA
>CAIGRO010256723.1:0-13572 GCA_903798355.1 Fraxinus baroniana
TTATGACGCTTATTCTTCGCATTAATACGCTTAAACTTGTGATTCTTGATTCTCGACCTCGACGCTTCGCAACGCATTACGCTATTTAGAACATTGCAAATATTTGACAATATATAAAATCTATTCAACCAAGAACATTAGTCCAATATATATGAAGATATGAAAGAAGCTTAGACAGTTTATAAATATATGATACAAATATATGTATTTCACAATTTCAAATTAGTCACAAGAATTCAAAAAACATACAACGTATTATTCATATATCATTTACAAGAAAAAACACCAAACCGGAATTTAAAGAAGGTTTGGAAAGATCTTACCAATACTGTTGAGAAACAATATTATTAACCCAAAGCCTTCAATCAAGCCCAACATTCAGAGCAAACGATCAACCAACAACCCATACCAAAGAAGTAAAGCAGTCAGTATCGATCAGATTCAAGATGCTAAAAATAATAATATCTGTTTAGACCTAGGGATGGTAAAATGCCTCGTTTGCTCGGGCTCGGCCCGAAAAAAGCCAGAGTCAGGCCGACTTGTGGCTCGGTGGGGGTCGAGCCGAGGCTCGCACTGAGCTCGTGTGGCTTAATGGTTCGGCCCGTGAGCCTAAAAAATAAAAATAAAAATAAAAAACTTGCATGCCACTTTTTTTTTAATTATTTTCTTTTCATTTTAGTTGTAACTTTTTTATATGTTAATATTTAGTTATTATTTATAATACGTATAAATTGCACACATTTTAAATTCTTTAAAAAAATTTAGATTTGTTACGAATTAAAAAAAAAAATTGAGCTGGCTTGGGCCCGGCCCGTCTCACTATGGCCTGAGCCGAAAGCCCGGGTCAAGCCTTAATTTCTTGACCGAACTTTTGCCAGGCTCGGCTTGGATTGGGCAAAAAAGTTCGAAGTATTTTTACTCAAGCCTAGCCCGAGCAAAAAGTTTTAGCTTGCGGCTCGACTCGACTCATTGACACCCATATTTAGACATTTGAATGTCTATATAGATGTGTAATCAAAATACCCAAGAAAAAAGTTATTATGTAAAATGAAAAACACAATATGAACCCTAAGCCAGCTCTGATACCAGTTTTATTGGGATTTTACGTATGAAACCATCAATACGAACTATAAAGCATAAACGTACAAGACCAGTAAAGAACGAGAACACAAAAGATGTTGACCCAGTTTAACAAAAAATGGCCTAATTTGGGGGGCTTGGGAACAGCGCGTTCCACTAGTGCAAAACTACCTTCCAAGAGAGAAATATTGCATCAAACCATTTAATACCAAATTTTTGGTCATCGATCGTAAGATCTCGCAAAAATAGAAAGTGACAAATACACAAATCTAACCCAACACTCAGGAAAAAAACTACACAAAATCACCCACTCTTTCAGGCCTGATTTAACACCAAACATTCACCTTCTAATAGCTAGATCAATTTCAGAGAACCCAACAAGAAGAAAATTACAGACTCGAAAATGGAGGAGACAAAGAGAAAGAGAAAACGAAGAGTCCAGAAAAAAGGAAAAGTTATCAAATTCAATGAAACCTAGTAGACCATATTATCTCAAGAATAAATCTAATCCAATGATTTCATCTAACGGTCCATATAATTTAAACTAACACAATTTGTGTGAAAGGCCAGCTACCTCTATAGCAAAAATGATCATTTGCAACATTAAAAAGGCAACATTTGTCAACAAATGTTGCCAAAAGGGTCTTTTGGCAACATTTTAGTAAGTGAATGTTGCCATTGGTTAATATAAATGAGTTTTGACAATGTTTTTTAGAAAAATGTTGCGGTAGACACCTTTAACAACGTTTTTTAGAAAAATATTGTGTAGACACCTTTAGCAACGTTTATTGAGTATTACGGAAGGTTTTACCTTTAGCAACATTTGATAAACGTTGCTAAGGGTAAGACTTTTCTCAACGTTGCTAAAAGTCACATTTCGCAACGTTTGACAAATGTTGCGATATGTGAGACTTTTCGCAACATTTACCGAACGTTGCTAAATGTGAGATTTTTCGTAACATTTGCTAAACGTTGCGAAATGTGACTTTTAGTAACGTTTATCAAACGTTGCGAAAAGTCTCACCTTTAGCAATGTTTGATGAACGTTGCAAATAATATTCCGACCCTTTAAATGAATTCATCCCATTCTAAATTAAATTATATATGGAACCAAAAATAAACCCTAATCCTAAACTCATTCATGTTTCCATTTTTGCCGCCTACTATGGACCAATTTTCCGGTGACTTCCGACCACCTAGATCGCTAGACATTGGTACCAATATAACCTCCTCAACATCCTCTACATTTCCCACCCAACAATTCCCATTTTCATCCATTAATCTGGCAGAAATGTCGAGACACAGGCTGCGTTTTTTTCGATTCCAATGCCGTCCGAACAAACTGTGGTCTCGGACCACCTGGGCTGGGTTCGCCTTCACCGGCGCACCTAGCCCAGCCATGGGTCTCCCCCAATTCATGATGACAGCGCTGTAGCCATAGCAAGTCTTGTGTTTTTCTGGGTTTGGTGGGTTTTCTTGCAACGTGTGTTTTTTTATTGCACTTTGTGTTATTAACGATTAAAGTTTGATTCTTTTGAATGTGAATGCTACTATGTTTGATTTACTAGAACGGTAAGAAATTTTAAGTTCTCCATGAATTAAGCAAACCCATATGTCATTTTCTCAACACTTCACCCAATTTTCTCCCCCCATTTTCTTCTTCGGCAAATGCACAAATAAAGAGCCTGTCAGGCTAATGTTTATGCAATTTTGTTCTGGGCATTGAAACTAGCTGCGACACTTCTGTTTGTCGTAGTAAGTTTTATGTTTGTGCGCGTTTATTTACAAGTTGGTGGGTTTTTCTTGTACTGTAGTTCTTTTGTGGGTCTTGGTTATTTTTATTTCATTGGTGATGAAATTTTGGTTCTTTTGACTGGATTTGTGTTTGATTTACAAGTTCGAAGCGATGGTGAAATTCTTAGTCAAGTTGTTTCTTCTCAGGTATTGTATACTATGTATTGATTGCACATGTTTGCTGTATAGTCCGAAGCAATGGTGAAATGCTTAGTCAAATTATTTCTTCTCAGGCACTATATACTATGTAATGATTGCACATGTTTGCTGGATGTGTGTGTTGGGGGGGGGGATTCTCTTTTGGATAAAAGAAGTGGGAATTTTGGACATTGTTGGTGTGGTATTTCTTTTTTACTTTTTACAGTTAAATCTGATTTATCATTTTTTTCCTTTTAACCTTTTCTTATGATTTTGACCGTAATTACTTAACCATTACGATTCTTATTTGAGTATTCTTATTTTATATATTTAACTACTATTTTTCATGATTAAGTTCTCTTAATGATATTCCATAGATTTTAAAATGTCACTTTATTTGTACTGCTCGAACATCTGAAACATTAGCCTCAAAACTGAAGCTTTCTCTTACAGATTTGTATGATTTTGTACCCTTATAAAGCCCATAAAGATTTACTAGTAATTCTAATGTCACTGAAGCAGTAGATCTAGAGAAGAATTCACTGCTATTGAGTAGAATATATTGCTCCAGAGAACTAAGTTCTCATTTTTTTAAAATTTGATTTCCTTTGTCAAAATTTCAGTACTATGGCTTTAGATCGTGTTAAAACCAAAATGAAGTCCGCGACTAGCAAAACAGCTGCTAAAATTATGAGGTCAGCAGCTGAGGGAATACATTAGAGCAAGAAAGAGCATTGAGCAAGCTTCCCAAAGTGCAAGGGATCAATTTCAGGAGGTACGAGGGCTCTGCCTGAGAAGCTCTCGGGTTCATTATATTTCATCCAGTGGAAGTTAAGCCTCCATAGCCAAGGTTCAAGCCGGCTCCTAAAGTCAGTAAATCTACTAGGAAAATTACCGTAGCTGAAGCCACAGTTCCAGAAACCAAAAGAGTTGCTGGCCCAATTTCTAATAAAAAGACTCAGACGAATACCACCTTTGTTTGGTTTAAGGTTTTTTGGTGTACTTGGTTCTTGGATCTTATTGATCATCCGTCTCTTACCAGGCCATCTCTTAATGCTACAAAACTGATATCTGGGGTAATGGAATGATCATTGTATTTTGAAACTCCTTTTTATTTAGGTGGTGATGTATTGTATTTTAATGTTCAAGTGTATGGATTCAAAAATTTATAATGAAATTATCAGTTTTTATGCAATTTTAAAATTTGTTGAGAAGGAGTATTTTCAATTTTACCGATAAAAAAAAATCGTAATGTGACCTACGACAATGTTTTTTAAATGTTGCCAAAGACCACTTTTGTAACATTTAGAAAACATTGCCAAAGAACCCTTTCACAACGTTTAGAAAACGTTACGAAAGGTTTTTAGCCTACTGTAATGTTTTTTAAACGTTGCTAAAAACCTTTCGCAATGTTTTCTAAATGTTCCAAAAGGGTTCTTTGGCAACGTTAAAACGTTTCCGTAGGTCTTTTTGCCAACCTTTTTTTAGTCTTTGGCAACGTTTTTTAAACGTTGTTGTATCTTTCTACTTACGGCAACACCTCGATTTGCAACATACATCCAAACGTTGTAAATTACCGTAGGTTGTTTTTGTTGTAGTGTACCAATAAATTAATGCCACTAAAGCAGCTCAAGTCAAATAATCAGCTAAGGCAATTGACAAAAATAGCACCATTTTTAAAAGTGTTTTGAGAAATAGCTCTCACAAATTCCTGAGACTTAGGACGAGTGTTAACCGTCGACTGTCAACGATCATAATAGCGATATTGTTTATTAATATTTAATTAAATAATATTAAAAAAATTTCAATCAATATATAAATGCACCAAAACGTAATAATCATATAATGAAAATATAATCCAATATAACCAAAAATAATAAGAAAAAAATTCAATAACAAATACATAATACAGCCTTAGTACGTAATCGTAAGATCAACAATTGCATTCTTCAAGGTTTCATATTTTGATGGAGCTCTATAATTGCTTCATTCTCATCTTTTTTTTTCTTTCCAAAAACCACTCGCTCCATGTATATTATCGGATTGTCATTCAACCGATTGTCTCCTATTTTGTTGAGCAAGTCACTCTTGATTAGATTTAAAGCAGATGATGGTTTTTGAATAGTTGCAGTTGCCACTAGTAATATCAAAGTCAATGTGATGACCTTATAAACCCACGGGAAATAATAAGAATTTCTTGTTTTAACCAACTCTGAGCTACGCACGATATGTATTGAGATTAAATAAAGCTTTGTCCATTATCATAAATATAAGAAACTTGTCAAGTTGTGGTCTGAGTTCTTCATTGGTAAAGTCCAGAGGATAGAATTGAGCAGCATATAGCAATTTAATCTGATCAATGTTCATATATATATATACACAATTTCTATGGATGACAAATCACCGATCATTGTTTATACATAAATACAATTTCATGAGCTTGATCAAATATATGCAACCAGTGATCGTTTAACATCATTTAAGCCATGTAATAGATGGTCTTTCACTATTGCCCAAGCATACTACAACAAAATCCATTTAAACTGATAGTCTCATCTTGACAACACAGTAGATGCCATGCCAACATGTAGGAAATAGATGACATAAAAATTCTTGAGCATATGCATATCATACTATATATCTCTAGGTAAAGAAAGAGTTTGGTACAAATGCATCCCGGTTGGATGTCAAATGGGCAATGAATCGATCTACCAATCAACTCGTGGTATGAAACATCAAAAGCATAGGTTGAGGATGAACCTACCAAAAAAAATCTTGTCTAGTCTTCGTTACAACTATTAAAGATAATGAAGGAAATCACAGATGCAGAAAGAAGAATGTGGGAAGAAGAATCTGCAGTTCTGGAATCAGAAAAATTGAATTAAGATAAATGAGCTTTACATGTATAAATAGCCAAATAGAAAATGCTAGCTGGCAGTGATCTAACTAGCTAACTAACTCACGCGTATAACCAACAGGTTATTTAAATGTGAAGTACAATTAATTACAAGATAAATAAGTCCTAATACTCCCCCTCAAGATGTGTTATATATTCTTGATACACATCTTGGCTAATAAACGATTGAAAATGGATGTAAGTAGTGTTTTAGTAAAGGCATCTGCTAGTTGATGTTGGGATCTAATTGGAAGCAGCTTAACCAACCTATTAGTAATCTTTTCACGGATGAAATGACAATCTATTTCAATATGCTTTGTCCGTTCATGAAAAATGGGATTTGTGGCAATTTGGATGGCGGCATGGTTATCATAGTAGAGGACGGCTGGAAATGTAATGATGATATGAAAATCTACTAACAACTGCTTGATCCAGATGATTTCACTAACCGTGGCAGCAAGGGCTCTGTACTCTGCTTCAGCTGATGAACGAGATACGGTAGGTTATCTTTTTAATTTCCAAGAAACCATGGAGTCACCAATAAAGACATAGAAACTAGTTGTAAATTTCAAGTATCGGTACAAGATCCCCAATCGGCATCAGAAAATGCTCGAAGTTTGATAGATGTGTCTGAAGAACCATTAGGGGAAGTTATGTGTGAAGAGAACAGAAGGCCTTGTCTTGGACTTCCTTTCAGGTATCGAAGAACGTGATGGACTACCTTAAGATGTGGTAATCTTGGTTGGGACATGTACTGACTTAATTTGTACACCACAAATGTTATATCTAGTCGGGAAAGGGTTAAGTATATCAGTTTCCTAATTAATCTCCTGTAAAGGGAAGCATCAGGTAGTAAATCTCCATTATGAAAACTGAGGTTTGTCTTAGGATCGATAGGAGTATTCACTGGTTTGCAGTCAAATAATCAGCATCTTCGAGTAACTACAAGGCATACTATCTTTGTGAAATGACTATACCTAATGTTGAACGAGCAATTTCAATCCCTGAGAAGTACTTCAAACAACCCAAGTCTTTTAGCTTAAACCGAGAATGTAGGAAAGCTTTTAAAGAATCAATGTGTTGGATGTTTGGCCTAGTGATAACAATGTCATCCACATAAACCAATAATGCAACAAATTTATCACCAGAACCTCTTCTGAATAAGGAATAATCTGCCTTTGATTGAGTGAAGCCATGATGAATGAGAGCATGTTAAAACTTGGAGTTCCATTGCTTTGAAGCTTGCTTGAGACAGTATATGGATTTGTGCAACTTACATACAAGTTTCTCCCCCTGTTTAATAGGTTTATGGAGCTCATAACCAAGTGCCTCTTCGAACAAGTCCCCATTTAGGAAAGCATTGTTCACATCTAGGTGGAACAAGTACCGATTAGAATAGGCTACAAGGGCCAACATCACCTTGACAGTCACAATTTTGGCGGCTGGGGAGAAAGTATCAAAGTAGTCTAACCCTTTTTGTTGTGTATAGCCTTTTACCACAATGTGTGCTTTATTCCTTTCCAAGGAGCCATCTGATCTATATTTATTTTTATACACCCATTTACATCCCAATGAATGTTTCCCAGTTGGCAAATGAACAATGGACCAAGTATGATTTGCTTCCATGGCATCAAGTTTAAGTTGCATGGCTTTACGCTATTATGGAATCTTGATGGCTTGATGAAAAAAGAGCGGCTCAAAAAGGAAGACACACTTAACACAAAATGTCTTTGAGAGTTGGATAAGTGTTTATATGAAATTAAATTCCCAATATGATAAGGGAGAAGTTTGACAGAATTATCGGTAAGAGAGATCATATTGCAGTGGAAGTCATTGAAATATGTTGGTGGTCTAGAAACTCTTTAAGGGCATGTCTGGGGCTGATTTCTGCCCACCAAACATTGAATTTCTGCCCGTTACAGCCCACCTTTGTTGACTGCATGTGAGATGGGTGGGACCCGCCAGCCACCACAAACGGGCAAAAAATCACTGAAAATTGAGAATTTAAGCGGCACCAGACACACCCTAAAATTTTCGAAGGTCAATGCTTGAGGGTACATCAATATGTGGATGAGTAGGTAAAGGTTTAGAAGAGAATGAATCAGGAGATATATATTCCCTTTGATGAGGAAATTGAGGAATAGAAGGTGAAATAGGAGGGATTATATCTTCATGAGGTAGAGACAAGGAAGAGGATGGTAAAACTAAGTTAGGAAAAGGATCTAACATTTAACTAGCATCCATAATGGTATGAAAGGGAAATATATCCTCATGGAATACAACATCCCTTGACACAAAGATTTTCTTTGAAGAGACATTAAAGAGTTTATAAACTTTCATGTTAGAAGGATATCATATGAATACACAAGGTCTGGCTCTAGCCTGAAATTTATTTCTGTGTACAGTAAGTGTTGAAGCAAAGGCAAGGCATCCAAAAACTCTGAGGAGAGAGTATCTAGCAGGGTTACCATGTAATACTTCATAAGGAGTTTTGTGTTGTAAAAGAGGAGAGGGAGTTTTGTTGACAAAAAAGGTGGCTGTCACGACACATTCAGACCAGAATTTAATGGGCACTCTTGACTTGAAATAGAGAGCTCGAGCTACATTTAGAAGGTGTTGATGCTTGCGTTCAACAATAGAATTATGCTGTGGTCTTTCAACACAACTAAGCTGATGTATCACTCCTTTTTCAGCAAAAAATTCTTTGAAGGATAGCTCATTGGCATTGTCTGATCTAAATATCTTAATAACAACGTTATATTATGTATTCGCCATTGTAAAAAATCTCTGAACAACATTTTTTGCATCAGATTTATTCTTCAGCATGTATAGCCACGTGAATCTAGAACAATCATCAACCAAAGTCAAAAATTATCTGTAGCCTGAGTGAGATACAACATGATAAGGAACCCATATGTCACAATGCACTAGATCAAATGGTTTGCTGGATAAGTTGTTCTTAGATTCAAATGACAATCTTCTTTGTCTAGTAAGAGGATAGATGTAGCAAAGAAGATTTGAATTTAACTTGGTGAAATTACACAACATTGGATCTTTCAATACATCTAATCATTTAAAAGACAGATGACCAAGCCTATTGTGCCATCTATGAGCTGAAATACTTCCAACAAATGCATTACAAATAGACTCCATGACGTTAGTATCAAGTATATATAGATCTTGAACTCTGTCACCCTTGCCAATCGTCTTCCTGTTGGCTACTTCCTGAATAATGAACTGATCATGGAAGAAACTCAATGTGAGTTTATAACCAATGGTTAATGGACTGACTGAAAACAAATTGAATTTGAATTGGGGAACAAACAGAACGTCACACAGTATTAGTTTTGTACTAATCCTAATATCTCCACAGAGGCTGACTGGTATTCGTATGTGATTGTGTAGAATAACATTTGAATTATCAAACATTCTCATGTTCATGAAGGCATCAGCAACACAACATACGTGTTTGGCGGCCCCTGAGTCTATTATCCATAGATCTTTAGATGCAAAAGAAGGATTGACTGATATAGAATGGCAAATACCTAAAGAGATATTGTTGCCCTGATCTGCTGAAGTACAGTTTGCACTTGAAACCAAGTGAGTAGATAACATTGTCATGAGCTATTGATATTAATTGGAATTCAAATTTTGCACAAAATTTCCAATGCCAAGCTGCTAATCCATTTGTTTATCATCATCCTGTTGAGTAATAGAAGCAGACAACTGATTAACAGAGTTATAAGTAGAAAGTTTTTGGAAGTTTTCCTTTGGTTTTGACTTGTAGCCAGGTAGATATCCATGGACTTTATAACATTTATCCACAGTATGTCCATGATATTTGCAATGTGTGCAATATGGTCATTCATTCCTTTTGAAATTGTTGGAGATATTTAATTTTGAACCAGTGCTGTAAAGATTAGAATCAGTAAAAGCTTTAGAATGATCAGAACCAAAAGCAAAAGCAGCTGCTCCAGTCGAATCAGCAATGGACTGCATACTAATTCTCCTCTGATTCTCTTCCTGAGACTTTAATGCAAAGACTTTGTTTATAAGAGGTAAGGGATCCATAAGTAGAATCTGACCCCTAGCTTGAGAAAATGAGTCGTTTAATCCCATAAGGAATAACATAATGTACTCCATTTGATAGTGCTTATTCAACTCCTTAACCTCCACCCCCCGCAAGTACATTTTCCACAGCTACAGTTGGGTCGATAATTACTTAACTCTTTCTACACGATTTTGAGTTTAGTAAAATATACATTCACAGCATTTTAATCTTGAAGCAGATTCATCAGTTCTCTCTTTAGCTGGAAGATCCGTGGCCATTACTTTGCTGATATCGCTCCTTGAGATCATTCCAAATTTCAGAGGCTGTACTTGTATAGACCACACTAGCTGAAATCTCCTTTGAGACAGAGTTGAGAATCCAAGTTATCACCATATTATTATTTCAAATCCACGAATTAACTAAATCTGGATCTGCAGCTCCTGAAGAACCAGTAGATTTGTCGATGAAGGATAGTTTATTTTTAACTGACAAAGCAATTGTTATAGTACGACTCCAAGAGGCATAGTTATCTCCCATGAGCTACTGGGAAACAAGCACCAACCCAGGGTTATCCGAGTGATATAGGAAGTAGGGACTAGATGGTTCATCTATGGTGGATTTGCTCATAGATGATCTCGAGCCAGAATTGATTTCTGGATGTGGTGATTCCATAGAAATTCAGATTTTTTTTTAGACAGAGTAGATGTTGAAGAAAAAAAAAAACTAAATCGATGAAGGTGATGAGCAGAATTATTGCTTTGATACCATATTAAAGATAATGAAGGAAATCATAGAAGCAAAAAGAAGAACGTGGGAAGAAGAATCTACAGTTCTGGAATCAGAAAAATTGAATTAAGATGAATGAGATTTACATGTATAAATAGCCAAACAGAAAATGCTAGCTGGCAGTGATCTAACTAGCTAACTAACTCACACGTGTAACTGGCAGGTCATTAAAATGTGAAGTGCAATGAATTACAAGATAAATAAGTCCTAATAACAGCTGAAAATTACAAATGTATTAGATCTATAATCAGCAGAAACTTGCTTTCATGACCTAATTAAATTCTGTCACGTTATAAATTTTGACAAACACAACATTAACCAACATACTTGACGTGTAGTGAACATAACTTGTATGCTTAACAAACCACAATCTTGAATCCTGTTATATCATGTTAACCATGATTTTGATAATAATTGAGGCTGTAATATATATCAGAAATATATCATGTAATATACCATGCAGTTGTAGTTATAATTCATGCTTTGTAAGCACAATCCAACTGTGGGGATATCCTTTCTGGTTGGATACTGCATTTTCTATAATAAATACAACATTAAATGATATTGACATAAATAGATGGAACCTTTAATTCTTGCATTCATTTCCTAAGTAATTTTAGTCATGAGGTCATCTATAATTCTCCATTTTCTCAAATTTTAAAAAAAAAGTCTTGTCACCTGAATTAAGGAAGATATATAAAATTGAATTGTTGCACAATGAGTGACCATGTAAAGCCATTAGCAGTTGTAGCCATCCAGGAACAAAATTTTCACTTGTCATAATCCACCTTGTAAAGCATATATTTTGACAGAAAGCAAGATTGTAAAATTATTTCAGCAAAAAATATGAAGTACTACGCTGGAAAAGAAACGAACATCCAAGAAGTGAAAACATAATTCCTTGCAGCTTTGATCAATGAGATTTTTTAGACGATAAAATAAGCGCATTAATGGAATTAATGGTACATACCAAGAATCAAGGTTGAAAATACATGAAAATAGAAATGAACTTAAGTTAGTACAGGAAGCATTTTTATGTTTTATAGACTGCGCGATTGGCACTAGTCTCCTGTCATCTTGACAATTCATTTGGTCACTTCATTGTTCACAATTGTCTACATGAGCTAGCATTTCTCCATTAGTCTCACCAGCTTTACCATTTCTACTTGCAACATTATCCTCTGGGGTTGAGCAAGAAAATGCTCCTATATAAGGCCTATCATAACCAATTGTTGAATCGTTGATGGTTCCACTCTCTGTGTCGAATCCATTCGAAGATGATGAAAAAAGTCAAAGAAATGAATTTAGGGTTTGATTTTAGGAAATATTTCCTGCAGCAATGCAATTGTGCTATAATTGAGGTTTTAGGTAACTATATTGGGATTTGACTGATTTTGGAGGGAAACCCTGTCAAGTTATGTCATTCCGTTTAAATTATTTATTTTCTTGTTGATAAATATTATGCTAATGAAAGTTATGATATGATAAGCTATGATATGAAATTTCCATCAGGTATCAAAAATATGATATGTTATGAGCTCTTACGGGTTTCTATGATATAACGGTATGATAATTTTGATGCATGATATAAATATTTTATTCGAAATTGGACCATTAATTCGTGTCCTATTGAGTATTCCCATATACTCACCAAATTTCTTTCCCTACCTCACAGATTAGATCGGGTTGCTGGATGGCGGACGATGAGGTGCAGTCGCGGTGCCAAGATTTAAGAAACTCAATAAAAACAATCTGGTGTAACGATGCATTTATTTTATTATTTCAACAACTTATTAGTTTTGTCTCGTCAGATTTCTATTTAAAATTTCAAGATATATTTCATTGGATTATAAAGATTTATAACTATGATATGTTTAGTATTCTTTTGTTTTGAGTTTTTATCAAATAAATCGTGCCCGTTGAATTTCTTTCAATTATATTGTTAAAGTTAGTAGTTTTGGTAGCGATTCGAAAATAGAATTTTGGGTCATTACAATATTGCAGTAAATATAGAAATAAAACTTCATCTACGTAAAAGATGAATATTTTAATTCAAAAGTGCATGTGGTGTAATTTCCTCAAAATTTTATGGCTATCAGCCATTTGCAATATAATGCAAATCAACTCATGTCGTTAGTTTATCTTTCATTTTGTAAATCTTTGCAAAACGTTGATGGATGCAATAATTAAATCTAACTACCTACTTTTAGAATTACTTGAACATCGACCGAAGATGATTACAAACATCCCTCGACAATTTTCTTACTTTGGATTTGTTAAACAATCCAAAGATATAAAGAAAAAGAGGAGGATAGGGTTTCATTGATTTTGTATAATGTAATTGAATACAAAAAAAATAATTTAACCTAAATACAAAGAAACTGTATATAGACTAAACAAAGAAAACTAAAAATACTATTCTACCCTTAATAGATAATAAAACAAAATAACCATATATTTCTTAACATCTCCCCTCAAACTCACAATGCGGAAGCTACAAGCATTGAGAGTTTGCCAACTAGAAAATAGAATGCGACTTGGTAAAAAAATCTACAAGGTGCAAAGAAGAAGAAACAAAGGGCAAAATAATTGTGACATGCTTGAGATGATAACGAGTAAGGTGACAATCGATCACAATATGCTTAGTTCGTTCATAAAAAATCGAGTTGTGAGCAATCTGAATAGAACTCTAATTGTTGCAATACATAGGAGTGAGATGAGAAAGAAAAACTTACATATCTGCAAGTAACCAACGTAACCAAACAATTTCTTTAGTAGTAGATGTCATAGCATGATATTCTACTTCGATTGAAAATTGAGAAACAAT
>CAIGRO010256754.1:0-15037 GCA_903798355.1 Fraxinus baroniana
ATGGAAATTGTAAAGTGATAATTTTTTATCATTGGGTCTAGTCGTCTAGAATTTGTTCCAATTACTAAAAAAATTAAAAAATAATAATTATCATACCGAATATCATTCATTTGACTTTGTTTTGCATGTAAATTGTCAATAAAAGTGATAAATTTTTTTACCATTGTGTCTAAATTTTTTTACAATTACCAAAAAAATCAATTCTCACAAAAAACAAAAGAAAACCAATTCCTCCAAATCCAAGAAAACAGGCGCGTGAGGAGGAAAGGAGGAAAACATTTTTCAAACAAAATTTGTCCTATCAAACACTATAAAACATAAAAAATATTTTTCAAATTCCATGGAAAAACCAAACCATCAGACATGGCGTCAAGTGTTGTATTCCATTTCTTTACTAATATAATAATATTTTTATTTTTGCTCGAAAATTATAATACAGCACACAAATTAAAAGGCTGACGCCTGACGATTTGGAGCTTTCCAACGCCTTGCATTTCAAGTGACACCTAACGCACATTATTTATACCCACGCCCCTAAGCCCCCTACACACCGCCACCACTCCGCCACCGTCCTCCTCCTCCTCTCTCCTTCTAAAACGCACACAGATAATAAATGAACTATATTTTCTAGCACAGAATTATTGCAATAAGAGAATCACTATCTTATACTCCAGCTCCATTGCTAGCAATACTGAGCGGTAAGATGAATTGTTTCCATACACACTTGTACTTATCTCCCTGCGAGTGTTTGATCTTTCCGTTGCTTTGATTTTTTATTAGATAATGGCGTCACGAGGAGATTGAACTTCACTGACTTTTGCTTTCATATTGCTCAGCGTTCTGCTAATTTTTTTTCGTTTAAATCTATTTTTCAGTATATTTTTCCCGGGTTTGATCGGTAGAGTAAATTTTATTTAATCATTTTCTTTTTCAATTTTGCCTGAAATTCACAGTTGTGCCTCATTGCTTCAGAGGTCTTGTTAATCAAGTTTTACTTTGGTCAAAAACTACAATAGTTTTCTTTTTATTCCTGTCGATGATCAATACATTTTTCCTTTGATTTCAATTTTTTTTGACGAATTTTTTGAGGTATTCTATGTAATGCAGTTCTTTTATTCTTAATATACGAATCTAATTTTTCAAAAGATGTGACTGAATTAACAATTTGGGTTAGTTTATAGCTATATTAGTTTTTCTCTGTAGTTTTTGGTGTGTTGAATTTGTCAAAAGTACGAGTATGTATTTCTGTAAGGAGAAAATATTCTGTTCACAAGCGTTTAGGTTCACATATTGAGATTGATGCTTGCTCTGGGTTCCAATTTCATGAATGATGGCCTGATTTACTATACACTTCATTGAGTATGATTTGAAGTTTTTATTTATTTTATCCTCGACTATGCTAGGCCCAATTTTAAGCAATGTATGTAATAAGTATTTCTTTTAGATTGATCTTTTAGAATCTTATTGTGAATATAAGAATGTCATGTTCATATTACACTTTTCCATTGTTTTTGGTGACTTGTCCTGTTCTTTATCCCCATCGGCCTATTTTTTTATCATCTTGAGTAATTGCACACTTTAAATATCTGAATCATATTTGTAATATAGGATCATTATAGAGAATTAGACAATAATATCTCAGAAATATCTAAGGCCTCCAGTTATTTGCACTTAATTTAATATTTTGATCCTCTCTTGAACTTCTCGAGTCCAAACTTCTTTTCTTCTTTCTGTCTTGTTTTTATTTTTGTCCCCCTCAATTTACACCTTAAAAAGATTTTATTTTCCTCAGTCTGCACTTGATAGTTTCAACTTTTTTCCAGTTTTTCCATCTTTATTATATATGTTTGAATTACTGCACACCGTAAAAGTGATTGTGTGTGCATGTCTTAGTCTGGATGCTGAAATAGGGAATATCAGAGTGCCTATTGCTTTGGTGGCCCGATCCTGTGTTAATGGCTGGGTAGATAATCAATTTCCTACTGCCTGCATCTTCCACCTGATTGGTAATTTTCATATTTTTAGAATAATGTTTCTATCGTATTCTAAAAACATCCGAGAACCGCGTTGTAAATCTTCCCTATTTTTCTTAATACAAAGAGTAGACTGGCAACATGATGCTTCTAAATTTTGACTGGCTTTGTAATATGAATTCCAATCGAAGCATTCTAAAAAAAATTCATAATGTGGATCTCGTTTAGGCCTGTTTTGGGTTGGTGTTTTTGAGTATTGGATGCATTTTACATTTCTAGGACATAACCTAACACTATTCAATAATACTTTTAAGTTTAGCTGACACTTCTTTACTTTTTTGTTTGGAACAACAGCCTGCAATGGATCGAAAAAGTTGGCCCTGGAAGAAAAAATCTTCATCTATTAAGGCAGTGGCTGAAAATGTTCCTGCTGTTGAGTCAGAATCTTCTACTGCCCTTTCAGATGCAGGGACAACTCAGGCTGACCAGGTTTGTTGGTATCGGTGGAAAGTTCCCGTGTTCAAGAATATATATCACTTACTCTATCACTCTCTCAAATACATCTCTCTTATGGCTTTTTACATACTTTTTGTGTTTCATTTTCATACAGGCTAAACAGGATAGCAATACAAAACCAAAGTATTTTCAAATTTCAATGGAGTCTTATACACATCTAACTGGGTTGGAAGATGAAGTGAAGTCCTACCAAGAGCAAATGAAAACTCTTGAAGAGGAAGTAATGGAGTTGAATGAAAAACTGTCGGCAGCCCATGTGGAAATGACTAATAAAGAAAACCTGGTGAAACAACATTCCAAAGTTGCTGAAGAAGCCGTCTCAGGTTTGACACTGGTCTGACCCTAGTACATTTGCAGAAAGCTAGTCTTAGAGTATTGCAACAGACAGTTTTCCTTTCTTAAGTATAAGATGGATGGGACTTGACTCCTAAAAACTATTTGCACAGGTTGGGAAAAGGCCGAGGCAGAAGCTTTAGCTTTGAAAAATAATTTGGAATCTGTCACACTGTTAAAGCTCACGGCAGAAGACCGGGCATCACATTTGGATGGTGCTCTCAAGGAGTGCATGAGGCAGATACGAAGTTTGAAGGAAGAACATGAAGAAAATTTACGCGAGGTTGTTCTTAATAAAACAAAACAATTTGACAAGATGAAGCTCCATCTTGAAGCAAATATAGCTAATTTGGAGCAAGAATTGCTCAGGTCTGCTGCTGAAAATGCTGCACTTTCAAGGTCTTTACAAGAGCGCTCTAACATGCTGATCAACCTAAGTGAAGAAAAATCACTAGCTGAGGCAGAGATAGAACTTCTGAAGAGCAATATTGAATCCCGTGACAAGGAAATAAATTCACTCAAATATGAACTTCATATTGCTTCGAAAGAGCTTGAAATTCGTAATGAGGAGAAGAACATGAGTATGCGGTCTGCAGAAGTAGCTAACAAGCAGCACCAGGAAGGAGTAAAAAAGATTGCTAAACTTGAAGCAGAGTGTCAGAGGTTACGGGGTCTTGTTAGAAAAAAGTTGCCTGGTCCTGCTGCATTGGCCCAAATGAAACTTGAAGTTGAAACTTTGGGGCGGGATTATGGAGGCTCACGTCTGAGGAGGTCTTCGGTAAAGCCTCCTACTTCACACTCAAGCCAATTTCCTGAATTTTCACTTGATAGTACACTCAAGTACCAGAAAGAAAATGAGTTACTTAATGAACATCTATTGGCCATGGAAGAAGAAACAAAGATGTTGAAAGAAGCATTGGCAAATCGCAATAGTGAACTGCTGGCCTCCAGGAGTATGTATGCGGATGCGGCCCATATGTATGCTGATGTGGTCCATAACCTTCAGAATCTAGAAGTACAACTGCATGCCAATGGTAAACATAAAAGTCCTCCAAAATCCAGTGTTCATGTCCCTATTGAAGGTTGGTATAGTCAAAATGCAAGTAAACCGTCAAGCTTGACCTCCTTGTATGAAGGTGGAAATGATGACGATGCAAGTGTTGCTGGATCATGCGCTACAGCGTTGATGCCTGAGCACTCTCATTTCAAGAAGGAAAAGAATGTTGATAATACACTCAAGTCTGAAAGTGTGAATCACCTGGACCTTATGGATGATTTTCTGGAGATGGAGAAAATAGCACATTCATCCAATGATTCGAATGCGGCAGTGTCCAGTTCAGATTTATCTGGTAATACACGAGATGCAATATCTGAAATTGCATATGACACTTCAGTAGAAGCCACAGCCAGCACGGGTTTGCAATCGAAGGATAATCTTGAATCGGAAACACCAGTTTCTTATAATGAAGTGATAGCACCAATTCCTCATGTGCATGTAGAACCGCTCACCTTTTCGAAGCTTCAATCACGAATTTCTATGGTTCTTGAAGTGTTGTCCAAGGAGAAGGACATGGAAGTGGTTTTGAAGGACATTAAACGTCTTGTACAGGACATGCATGATACGCTACATCCCAAGTCATCAAATTGTGTTGGTGAGGCAGCACATTGTTCGGACACTGCATGTGACCATAAGACTGGTGCTGAGGTGATGGAGGAAGAGAATATATCTTCTTCTGGAGATAGTAAACTCAACACTGAGACTCTGCACATCATTACCCAAGCAGTAGCCATTTCTCAGATTTACGACTTTGTAATGATTCTTAGTGAAGAGGCTAAGGCCATCCAGGTAACATCTTGTGATGGAGGGCTGACTGATCAAATGGCCCTGTTCTCTGCCAAATACAATGAGGTTACTAACTGTAGGACAAATCTCTCGGATTTCGTTCTTGACCTTTCTCTCGTATTAAGCAAAGCAAGTGAGCTCCACTTCAATGTCCTGGGATATAAAAATTCTGAAGTGGAAAATAGTACTTCTGATTGTATAGACAAGATTGCTTTACCAGAGAATAAGGGTACTTTAGACTCGTCAGCTGAGAGATATTCGAACGGTTGCAACGGATTTTCCGATTCCACTTCTGAGCCTGACATTCCACATGATGCGAATCTTGTTCCAACATCTGAATTGACAGCCTCTTCATGGAAATGCTCGTTGGAGGAGTTTGAACAATTGAAATTGGAGAAGGATAATATGGAAATTGACCTGGTTAGATGTACTGAAAACATGGAAAATACCAAGTCGCAGTTACTGGAAACAGAACAGCTTCTTTCAGAAGTTAAGTCACAATTAACATCATCTCAAAAGTTGAACAGCTTGGCTGAGACACAGCTCAAATGCATGGCAGAGTCTTACAGATTACTTGAAGCACGGGCAGAGGAGTTACAAACTGAAGTGAACCTCCTACAGGGGAAAATAGAAACTCTGGATAATGAGCTGCAAGAGGAGAGAAAAAATCATCAATATGCACTGGCCAGATGCAAAGATCTTCAAGTACACCTGCAAAGGTTAGTAACAATCATATTAAGCTCATGTAGACTCCAGCACTGGCCATAGTTTTTGAAGTTGCTCAACAAGCCTTACTTTCAAAGCCCCAACTATATGGTCAAAAAGGATTTTGTTATACCTTGTCAAGATCTAGCAAACATGCAGTTAGGTGGTTCATATATACCTGAGAAATGAAGCCTAAAAACTGATTAATCAATATTGTTCTGAATCCAGTTTTCAACTGAATACAATCAAAAAAAGAAACTGGTGATTCCCAAATCTAGACCTCTGACTTGTTTTGTTATATTTTTCTACGCTTTCTCATAATGGTAACTACACAGTGTGAGTGGAAAGTTGTATTCTGGCAATTTATGAGATCTCTGGTCAATGAAACACTAATTAATCTAAGGATGAAAGTTATTTTTTTTTTCTACCTACTTTTCTTCAAACTGCACACTCTATCTGTATAATGGTATTTCTCGACTTTCAGTAGTTATATATATATAGCATGTTTGTGTCAAACGTTTGGGATGGCCACTTCTTATCATATCTGCAGTTGGTGAGGCTTCACTTGGGTGGTGCCTTGTAGCAGTTGATCAGGTTTTGGCATACTTCAATTTAATTTATCGTGTCTTAAGCTGTTTTAACTGTAATTGGTCCCAGGTCTTTGTAACCATTGTCTAATACGTTATTAAATATTGAGATGACTTCATGATGCAACTCAATTAAGTTTTATTTCTAGTCTTTTCACACGCATTTTTGTATTTTTCATATCAGGATTGAGAGTTATTCAGCAGCTGGGAATGATGCCAATACCAACCAGGTGAAACTTGTAAACTATGTTGCATTCTCAGTATTGACTATTCTACATTCACCACGTCTCTACCTTACAAACATATAATAGACATAAATTCCCTTGAAAATTTCAGTTCAACCTGCATTTTAACTCTTGGCTATATTTTAATTCTCTCTCTTTTAAATACATTAATTGAATTTTATTACTATTCTTGCTCTTAATAATGCGAAATTGTATAGAGATAGAAAACCTAGTCTGTCTAGATATTCGAGAATCACAGTTTGATCCGATTTCTCCATTTTGGCAAATTTTCTCCTTCTTAGCTCTTGGTGGAAGTTATTCAAACTCTCATTGCATGACAAGTACCTGGATGCAAGTGTTATTTTCCGCGGTGTTTCTTAGCCTAGTAATTGTTCCTGTTTGAACTTTTTAAGTGCAGCTGTTAATTTTGAAGGATCTTTTGACTAATCAGAGCAAGGTTAATAATTATGAGTTTGTATGTCAGCAACGAATTAGGGTTATTAGCATGGTTTAGTCTTAAATTTCAAAATAGGAATGCGACTTATCATGGAATTCAAATTGCAGGCTGTGAACCTTAGAAGTTTTTTAGGTTAATTAACTTGCTTTAGTCTTACCTTCTACTTTTGCAAATTTTTGGCCGTTGCCATCTTTCGGAGATTCTGTAACCCTGAAGTGGCTATAATGTTTTTCTCTTTTGTTGTTTTCTGCAAATTAAAATAAGTGGTAGTTGGTGGTTTAAATCCTTGTGCTCCATTAAGGATGGGTGGTGGAAAATGAGTTTTGATCCTATAAGTCCTTTTGCCAAGGTTGTGATGGTATCTGCTAAGGCAGGCATTTATAAATGGAGTGCAAAACTAGTGGAAGTTGGAAATAATAGTGCAATCTTATACACGGAAGAAAAATGGGAGATCCACGGTACCGTGTCTTTTTTAGATCATTGTTCAAAGTTGAGAAATTTCTGTATTAAAGAACAAACATGAGTTTACTTCGAGTGCAAGAATCTGATCATTTTTGAGTCAGTAATATCTTGCATAAACTACTAAGATGAGGAGTGTTGCGCATGATGATGTTGGTGCACAAGTAGTCAGTGCATGGGCAGAAGATGTGTTTTGTACCGATGGCCCATGGGTAACTTTAGCACTTTTCTTCGAATATTTACCATACAACTAAAGAACCAATTGTGTGAGCTTGATTCCAAATAAAGAGAGAATATGAAACAAAATTTTAAAAAAAAAAATAGCTTTTGTTTCATACTTTGATTTGTACAGAAAGAAAAGCCTGTTCTTGGTCTTCATATATTACATTAATCTCATTATTTGTTTTCATTATCAGCGTTAAGCTGCAGGGAAAAAAACTTGCAGAACTGAAGAATTCTTTTCTTTCAGGAGGAGTTGGCGGCTGCAGCAGAGAAGTTAGAAGAGTGTCAAGAGACCATATTTCTTCTCGGCAAGCAGTTGAAAGCTTTACGTCCTCAGAAAGAGGCTACAGATTCACCACGCGGATGGAGGACTCAGAAAGGTGAAGACTTCACTGATGAAGAACCAACTATAAACAGCACGAATTTACAGGATATTGATCCAAACGAGGACACTGCCAATTCTATCAATTTGCAGAGAGTAGGATCGAATTCTTCCCTGGATTCAAACAATGCCCCATTTAATCCTTCTGATTCTGAAGTCAACAATCTATTGAGGTCACCCGTCAGTTCAAATCATCCAAATCACCGGCCTACTCAGTCGGTATCCTCTTCCTTGTCATCTACTCCGGCACCAGAGAAACATTCCCGTGGCTTTAGCAGATTTTTTTCCTCCAAAGGAAAGAACGGTCACTAGCGCCTGCATTTTATTTCTATATACCAGTTAAAAGAGTCAAACCTGAAGCAGAAATTGATTGCACTTCTGTAAATAATGATCAAGATCCATTCCAATCTGCCATGCACCTAATTTTGAGAAGGGATTCCAAAGTAATGATCCGGCTAACATATGAAGGATTAATTTTGCTCGAGAGTGAATCAGCCTGCAGCAAGAGATTTGAGAATCTGTTGCCTACTAGGTCTTTAAGCTTGTTCGATCCGTACTTCTAAACAGCATTGAACCCTGCAATACACAAAATTTAAGCATACCTTCTTTATGGTATACTTTCCAATCCTCTACAGTTTGTCCTACCAAACGAGCCATGATTTGTTTGAGTTAGAATTCAATGTTCTCAAAAGGTTCAGTTCACAAGTGGCTTAACATTTAGTCCCCTCTAAATTGGTCCGAAGTGATTAGTATAAAATGTACGATAATTTTTGTGTGACATGATCATTTTTACCCACCTGAAATTGTTTGTCTGCTCAGAACTTCGGATGAACACGCTGATAGAAAATATAAAAGGGTTATCGATCCAAAACATTAATCAAATCCTAAAATTCAAACCCTTTCTCCAATATAATCATCTATGTTGAAATCAACGAGAACAATTAAACAAAGTGAAAGCGTACATTGATCCATAGATTTCTACTTCTTTGCCTGAGGAGGTTAGATCTTCCAATTGATTGGTGGTCTCCTCTTCAATTTTGCTCTCTATTGATGAGAATGCAGAAAAATTCAAAAGCACCAACAATTGGGGGATCATGACCTCATATAACCACAAGATAATGAATGATCATTATGTTTCATTTATTTCAAATCGGTCTCTTCATCAATCTAAAACAAAATTTTGGTCTGTACACTTTAATTTCATGAAATCTAATCCCATTAGTCAAAATATAACTTTATTGGATCACTTTAATTAACTAATATTCTTTAAATAATAGCACCACACATTTTAATATATTATGGTGGCTCCATATATGTTAGATTTTTTCAACAATCTCCGACTGGACCATATGTGTAATCTTTCAAATGTGCACAATCTTATGAGCTCAAAAGTTTGCTATCATTATTATGAGTATTTCAAACAATCTCGTCTTCATCTTCATTCAATACAAAAGCGCATTTAGTATAGCATGTTAATATATAAATTATAAGAATAATAATAGAAAAATATTCTCGAATCATGAAATAATTCAAAACATGTTGATCTTCAAGCCCAAGATTGAATTTTTCAAAATTTTAATGTAATTGACCTTCAATTTCTTGTTAGGATTTGATCTTTTCTATCAAAATATAGCAATTGACCCCTTATTCTTGTTGAATTTGATTATACTATTGTGTAAGAAGAGGCAAGAGATGGGGGGTTTTTTTTTTTCAATATGTATCCCTCGTTCTCTACTTATATGAGCAAGAAAATATGTTAAAATCACATCTAATTTAGCTTTTAAAAGAGTTTAAATAGCGAAAAGAAACTGCTGATTCATCTGTGGAAATTGTCCTCAATGTCTAAAAATATAATAAGCAATATATAAAAATTAAGGATAAAAAGGGAGACAAGTACTCCCCTGATATATATTTGAAGGTGGTGGATGAATTGACATGAAAGTTCTGACTCACTTGCTATGTCTTTTCCCTTATCTAGTGTGTTCAGATGTAATGTTCCTTAGGAAAAAAATTCAATTATAACATGGAACAATTTATAATAAATTTTAACACATCCTAAAGGAATATATGTAGATGAAGTTCCCTATACTAATTAAAAGCAATAATATTTACTAATTCTATATTCTAGAAAACAAACTTAAATAAAAGACCAGAAAATTGGATTGCCTTCCAATTAGTACTTATTTATAGTTATTAGATTGATTTTGTTGTTTTGACTATTTATGGTGGCTTGAAAAGATGGTTTTTAGCCTTGCATTGGCTGTACTAGCAGTTATTCTACAATTTATCTTTAAACAGCTAGATTATAAGATCTTCATTGTTGTCCCGTCCAACATTTTGCCTTCTTTTTTCTTATTCTTGTGACTTCTCCAATGATCCATCTTTTCACACTCCTCAATATCTGGTGGTTGCTTAAGTTGAGCATTCATGGTGAAACTTTATTATTTTTCTTCCACCCTTAAGATTATTTCACACTTTTCAGAATCTATTGATGCTCGTGCAGTTGATAAGAATGGTCTCCCTAAAATTAACGGCATATGTTGAGCATCTATATCGATAATGAAATCAGTTGGAAAAAAATGATCTCCAATTTTGATGAGCATATCATCTACCACTCCATAAGGATGCTTGAGTATCCTATCGACTAGCTATAGGATTATTGATGTTGCTTTTGGATCATCCAATCCTAATTTCCCTAATTTCCTGTACATAGACAATGGTATCAAATTAAAACTTGCTTTAGAATTAATTAAAGCATTTAAATTATGTGAATTTCCTATAGAGTAAAGTACTGTGAAACTCCTTAGATCTTTTAGTTTAGAAAGGAGCATATGCTTTATTATTGCGCTGCACTCTTCACTCAATGTCATTGTTCCATCTACTAGCAACTTTTTCTTCTTAGTCAACATCTCCTTTAGAAACTTTGTATAATTTGAAATCTGTTGAATAACGTCAATGAATGGAATGCTGATGTGAAGTTGTTTGAGAGCATTTAAGAATTTCTTAAATTGCTTTTCCAGCTTATTGTTCTGTAACTTTTGAGGAAATGAGACTCGAGGTGTGTTTTCATTGACAAGAAATATTGTCTTAACATGTGGACTGTCTGATTGTTCTTCTTGATTAATCTTTGATGATTTTTTAAACTCAACCACTTGTTTCTCGCCCGTGGAAGGTACCTGATTCTCATCTATTCCTTTCTTTTTCATAGTAATTCCTGGTAACTGAATTCCACTTCTTGTTGTAATGGTTTGGACTTATTCCTCTTTTAGCTTTTGTTGAAGTCTTTGAGTGAATGGAATAAGTGGCACATATGTTTGAACAAGGGTTGTATACTTAATTTTTGGCGTCTCAATAATTGCATAATTCATAATGTCCATGGCTAATACATGTTACGTGAGTTCTTTTCTGTGTCGCTTAACAGAATACCTTGTGTTATTTTTGCTAATGCAGCTATTATTTGCACTACCTGAGTTTTCAAGTTTTTAATTGCTGCCTGTTGGTTTTGAAGAATAGCCTACTAGTTCTGAAAATTGGTTTCAATTTTGGTAATGAGCTTAGCCATTAATTCTTCCAACGATGACTTCTTCTCTTCTTGTTCTAGAAATTCTAGTAGGTTGCCCTGAATCTGGCATCCTTGACCTTGATTATTAACCTCCGAAAAGTTAGGATGCTTGATCCAACCTAGATTATAGGTGTTGGAGTTTTGCTGCCTCTATGAGTTTTGTACATAACTGACCTTCTGAGTTTAATGGATGCTAATGGACAAATTGTAGTTTTATAATCTACCTCGCAGCCCTCGTATACTGGTGTTGGTTGGTGTATCATGCTCACATTTTAAGTGAGGTGGTCCAATTTCTTCATTAGTACTTTCATCTGGGCTGCTAATTAAATAACTACGTCAATGTTGTGAATACCTACTATTTTCCTCGAAGTTTTCATTTCTCTTGGCCACATTTTTTGATTTTCTGCTATTTTCTCAAAGAGATCTAAGACAATGTCTAAGAGAATATCCATGATCGATCCTCCTGCTAAAGCGTCAACCATGTTACGGTATTCAAGATGTAGGCTTGAATAGAAGATCTAGACCTTAACATTTTTAAGAATGTCCAAATTGGGGCACTTTTTGAAGTAATCCTTTAATCTTCCCCATGCTTCTGGATAGCTCTCATGTCCTTTTTCTTGAATGTAGTGGCTTCATTTTTAATCTGATGAACTCAAAAAGATAGGAAGAATGTTAAGGTAAATTTCTATACCATATCATTCCACGAAACAATACTCATAGAAAGTAGTGAATTTAGCCCCTCTTGTGCGCATTCAAAAGGTATCAATTCGAAAGGTATCAACAGACATGCTTTCATGACTAATCACCTCGTAAGGCATCAACAAAGCTTATATGTTCTTATGAGGATTTTCAGTTGATTTTATTGAGAATCCGATGTCCTGATGATTCTGAAATAAGTTGATGACATCGGTCGAATGTGGAAATTGGCCTGCCCAAAAGGTGGATAAATAATAGTCGGTTACACATGAGCAGGTATGAGATTTAAATAATCTCTAAGAACTTCTCTTGGAGGATCTGATTATTCTGGTGCATATGGTAGTAAATTTTGATTCTCTGTCGTGTCTCTTACTTCTCTCTATTTTTTTCTTCATTGTTTGAAAATTCTTTCAATCTCGAGATCCAATAGTAGGAGCTCGATTTCTTTAGAATCTTCCATAAACTATCAAAAAATAAGCAAAAGAGATTAGATGTTTAAATAATAGCCTAAAACTAAACAAAAGAAAAATTCGAATAATATAAAATAATAAATTCAAATTAAATATTTTACTCCCGGCAACGATGCCAAAAACTTGTTCGTGTGAAACCCGTAAGTGTACGAGACCGTGACAGTAATATAATCTATTTTGGTCATAACTTTCTCTACAGATATCCAATTGATGTGATTCAAAATGTGTTGGAAATATAATTCAAAGGGCTAAAATTCTTCTCCAATTATTTTTCAATTCAAACATCTACTATCACAAAAAAGGATCTCAAATTGAGGTTAAAAATTCGGAGCATAACTTTTTCAGCTGAAAATTGATTTGTGAAATACATCTACTGTCATTTGACCTCCAATTGCATTCAATTGATCCTATATGGTCTTTAATCACTGTTTTGTGGTTTGAATCAACTATTGAATACTTACACTTTGGTCCCCAAACTTTTAAATTTTCTTTATTTTCACACGTTTTGCATTTCTTTATCTCAAATCCACCAATTTACATTGAATTTAATCTAAAAAATATAATTAACACAAAATTAAGCTATAACTCAACCAAATTATTAGAAAACACTCTAATTTAATGACATAAATAAGTGTACAAAATATACTTATCACATGAGTTAAATAGAGTTCCACCTAATATTTATATTCGTTGCAAAAATCTTGTCAGATAAGTTCGAATCAACATGTCGACTCGTAAATACTTGTTCGTGATAATAAAAATAATGATATATCTAATTTTTGTCAACCGTGCTGTAATATATTTAAGGTCATCTTGCATAATTAAATAATAATATCATAAACACAATGCATGTGAAATATTTTTGTATCAAAATCTATATAAAGTTGGTTAATCAATTTTTTAAATAACATTAGTATTAACATTAGATAATCAAAAGTGAAACTACGAAATTTATCTTCGAAACAAAATTCTCTTAGTACGTCCATTAAAATATAAAAAGTACTTTATGCATTGTGTGAAAATTCAGTAACCTTAAATGCAATTTTTTTATGCATGATAAAAAACTTAATGGATTGTAACGCAAATATATCGTTTAGGGTCCGTTTGATAGAAATGTGGAAAATGGGTGGAAAGAAAATGTTTTACAGGGAAAAGATTTTCCTAGAAATTGTTTTGCTGAGAATTGTAATTAATTGTGTTTGATTTGTATAATTTTTCATGGAAAATNAAAAGTTGTAAAATATTTTCCCACCAAAACATCAAGAATTCATTTTTCTCAAAAATGTGGAAAATTTAGAAAGTTGAAAAATATTTTCCCAAGAAAATTTCGCCAATCAAACACTACAGAAGATGGAAAACGGAAAATATGAAAAATCTGACCTATCAAATGGAGCCTTACAGTTTTCCGGACCATAGATAAAAAAATAAATGAGGTGACATCATTACAATTTCTTAAACTACCAATAATTTGTAATTTTCTAATACAACATAAATCTATAGCATGGTTTCAAAGCATAGCTCTATAAATCAGTTTCTACTTCGGTTAAAGACATGTTTGTATGAATTTTGTCAAGTACTTGCTTTCTATTGTGCATGGTGACAATTCGACACCAGCTACGAACATTAATATGCCTTTTCACATTGTTTTTGGACTATCAACTCAGCTTGCTCAGGGGCGGAGCCAGCTCGTCTAAGTAGGGGGGTCCCAAAGTTGAAGGGGGTGGGGGTTGCCCCTGATTTTTTTTATTTGAAACATTATCGCTTAAAATGAGGGAAATCAGAAATGTAGGAAATTAGAAGGGGAGAAGAATCAGGAAATCAGAAATGTCAAAAATCGCAGCCTTCAGGTTCTGAAGATAGAGGAGAAGAATCTTGAAATGACAGAAAAAAAACATCCAATTTGTTAAACAACAACAACCACTATCCAGTATCATTCATCTGTACCCAATGTTAAAGGTCAATGAAAATTTATAATCAATTTTGGGCTGCTCTTGTATACAGAATACATCGTTTAAGATGGAACTCAGTATCAGAGCTCAAAAGGAAATTCTCAACCTATGTAACACTCAAATCAACAGACAAATACAAAAATTCTCAAATCCAGCCACCATATTTCGGGGAATCGAGAACATACTAAAGTGTAAAATTCCAAAACATTTAAATATGAAAATAATAATCCATATAAGGGCTTGACCCTTGAGCTATTAAACTAGATTAAATTGGAATCGACTGAACCCCCAAAATCAGTAAGATTAAAGCTTTTAAAAATTGAAATTGATACACAAGAATTAAAAAGCTTAATTACCCACTGAGTGACTCGACTGGATAATTACTTTCAAGTGAAGTCCTTTTCACAGATGTTAGGGCTGGACAAAAGTCTCAAATCGAACCGAACCCGAACCCGAACCCGAACCCGAACTGAGCGATTTTCATAAATTAAATACCTGAATGGGTACCTGAATTGAGAACCGAACGATTTGGATCGGGTCTCAGATCTAGACTAAGAATCGAAAAATCGAATAAGACCTGAATCTAAATAATTTTTTTTATTTTTTATATTGGATTAATTAAATTTTTTAAAATAAATTAACACATTAATCTAGCCAAA
>CAIGRO010256779.1:0-18338 GCA_903798355.1 Fraxinus baroniana
CTTAATTATTTATGGATTAATTTTGATTTGATATTATTATTGGTTTGCTAGTAATCAAATAAATAAATAATTTTTTAAAAATTAAATTGATATTTACGACATGCTTATAAGCATGACATGCCGTAAATAGTGAGATATTTTTTGGCGTGCAGTTGAACGCCGTAAAACTCATTTACGGCATGCATTTTAGCACGCCGTAAAAAGTGAGATATTTTTTACGGCATGTAACTGAACGCCATAAAACTAATTTACGACGTTCCATAGATGACGTACTTTGCATGCCGTAAAAAGTACATTTTGTAGTGGCTTGACAATTGCGACTTAGCGGTTGAGCGACGTGTCGAACGCTCGCTAGGCACAAGGTATTTCGCTCAAGTGGTGGTTTGATGATATAGAATCCTATTACGATTTTAACAGTTTTTTCAATCCTATTTCATCCTAAACACTACTCATTTTAAATATACATGTCATACTTTGTCCAAAGTTATGTTGAACCATTATTTTACCTTGGAGATCTTATTATTGAAGATCATAGACACATTTCTTGATTTTGTTGATTCAACCCCAAGATCATAGCATCATATATTCTCACATATATTTTCCATACTGGTTGTGGCTTTTGATACATATAAGAGATTGTTCTTTGAAGATCAAATATTTATTTCAAGATTCTCTTGATCCAGTCGCACATCAACACACAGAAAGATCCAAAGATCAAACACCAAAAATCCTTATTTTTACTTATAAGCCTTCAGAATTATGAAGTTGGAGAAAAAGGCACTTGGAGTTCTAGTACTCCGGAATGAGTTTGATCTTGATGATCCATGCGGAGAAAAAAGTAGCATAAAGTTGTTGGGAAGTATATGTTGCATAAAAAAAGGAGTTCCTTAGTGATTTACAAGTTAGATGGTCAGAGTTGCTATGGTTTTACAATGTGTGGACTAATTATAAGTTAACTTTCTATTGAATTTTATTGGTAAGTTTGCCTGGACGTTTTTGATCTCGGGAAGGGATTTTCCTTTGTGATCATATTTGGTGATGTTTATTTATTGCTTTTGATCTGCATGTTTATTGATTGACATATAGGGTTTAAATTGATTTTAAATTTAATCATTTAGAAATAATAATTAAGTGACATGTTAATTAAGTGACATGTTACTTGTTATTAATCATTAATTTCGTATATTTGGATTTAAATAAATATTGCTAACAAGTGGTATAAAAGTTTTAGTTAATTTAGCTATCATATATCTTCTTTCAATATCGAAGACACTCTCTGAGTTTTATGACAATATCAGATACACCCTTCATGTTGAAAAAATATACTAATTTTCTACATTTTTTATTTTGAGTATCATGTACAATCATGGTCTGTGGAAGCTCTTTGAACTATGAGCTTGTTTGGTTTAGATTTTTTGGAGGAAGAATTAATTTTGAATAGTGATATGATGGGAAATGTGTGGTTGAAAAAGAAGAAAAAAGTATTGATGTGATGTAAAATATTATTTTATTGAAGAATGTGTGGTTGAAAAATGAGAATTGATTTACTGTAAAATTGATTACTGTAAAATTGTAAAATCCAAAACCAAACAGACCCTATATATATATCATCTAAATTATGTTGATATACTTAAAAATGTCATTGTGAAGAAAAATATTATCTTTTTTTTTTTTTTTTGCAATTTATAATAATAAAAAATACTTAAAAGACTTTACACACACACACACACACAACCCTAGTTTGATCCCCATTTTTTTTTTCAAAAATATATTTTTCGCTTTCTTCTTTTCAATTATACATTTTCCAATAAAATAATATTACAAGCAACCAAAAACTTTTCATCCATTTTTAATCACATTTTCCATCAATCTACTATTTCAAAATGTATTATACACAAAAATGGAGCTCAAACATGCCCATAATTCTAAACATCTATTAATTTAGGGTGTGTTTGAACCACATTATTTTGGAAGAATGTATTTTGAAATAGTAGATTGATGGAGAATGTGTGGTTGGAAAAGAAGGAAAAGTTATTGATGTGATGGAAAATATTATTTTATTGAAGAATGTGTGGTTGAAAATGAGTAGAAGAATGAGAATGAAAAAAATAATGTGGGACAAGCAAGGGCTTAGTCACAGTTAAGAAAAATGTACAAAGGGTCTAAAGTCATATTATTATTTTCATGTAAAAGGTGTGTTTGAGCCATATTATTTTGGAAGAATGTATTCTGGAATAGTAGATTGATGGAGAATGTGTGGTTGGAAAAGAAGGAAAAGTTATTGATGTGATGAAAAATATTATTTTATTGAAGAATGTGTGGTTGAAAATAAGTAGAATAATGAAAATGAAAATTTTAATGAGAATCAAACAGGGGCTTAAACCTAAAATTTGTTGAAGAATATGATAAAATAATTTATTGATTTTCTTAATTAATTATATAGCCCCCGGTTTGGTGCACATTTTGTAGTCAAGAATGCATTTTTTTTTATGTGATGGGGAATATATTATTGAAAAAGAAAGAAAATTTATTGATGTTATGAAAAATATTATTTTATTGAAAAATGTGTGGTTCAAAATGAATAGAAGAATGATAATGACAAAAAATATTATGGCTCAAACAGGGGCATAATACTAAAAATGAAAACTAATCAATTAAAATTTGTAATTCATTTATAACTTTACAAACTTAAACAAAATTTTAAAACATGTACTTTTTACTATTAAAGTAAAATCTAGCTCAAAATATATGCGTTAGTTCATTAAGACGTACGCCTTCAAAATTTATTATTAAAAATATACATCCAGACAAATAATACCACCACTTACAAAAAATGTGTAATTTAAAATATGTCAATCGAGCTTTGTATACATGTCAATTTATATTCTTATGGTTTAGTTTGAGAAATTAACTATACTAGAAAATTTCATCTTTCTGTTTAATTTAATATTAAAAATATATATATTCATACAAATATTACCACAGACCACTTATAAAACATAATAAATTTATGTGTTTTAACATTTAAAATGTATCGAATGAGTTATGTATACAACACGTCAATTTATATTCTCATAGTTTACTTTGAAGAAATTAAGACCATGTCTAGGAGGGATTCTCATAGGAATGGGAATCGATTTTTGAACCGTTACTTGATGCCACGTGTCTGCAGACTGTGGTCATTCAATAAATTTATATGGCTCAATTACCATTTTGCCCTCACTTTTGCAGAAAGTTGTTGAAATGTTACGACACATTTGACCAATGGAGGGCACAAAGGGAATTTTCCTCTGACACGTTCTTCAGTCCATTTTGTGGAATTTTTACCGTTGTGGCCTGCAACGGTAAAAAAATCGCTTTTAATCAAATTAAAAGTGCTTCCAGACAGCCCCTAACTATTGTACCCAATTTCATCATTTCCTCACAAGGTTATTTTAGTTATATCAACATCATTTTAGATAATATAGATTCAAAGGATGTAAGTGATAACTTTTAAAAGTATAGTAAAGAAGTGATATAACAATAACAATTGAGTCTTAGAGCATATATATTACTTAGAAGGTGTTTTGTGGGGATTAAAATTAGATTTTTAGTGGATTATGATTAAAATTTTTGAAATGTGTGGTTAAAAGTTGTGGGATCTATGAAAAATGTGGTTAATATTGATTATTTACTTTGACTTTGATTAAAATCAGAATTTAATCCGGACCAAATAGGGTTTTAATGTTTTTCAAATTTTTTTCGATTCGTTGCTATATATGTTTAAATAATTACAACAAATCGTGTTAGTTGGATGCTCTCTCCCTCTCTCTCTCTCTCATACAAGTAAGATTTTATTCAAAAATCTCTTATTTTAGTTACACATAAATACTTTCTTTTCGACAGAAATACAAAAAAATACTTTTACACGAATCATGTATATGTAAATTTAACAATTAAAGAGAAAATAATTTTATTTATTTATATTTGTAACTTGACAATAGGAAAGGCCATTATTTGCGCTCATTGTTTCGAAAGTTTTGGAATTCCCATTTCATTAAGTCCATGTTTGGGAACGGTATGTAAATAATTTAAATTATAAATAGATATAAATAAATCATGAATTATGAGTCCCATAAAATGAATATATAAATAAACATAGAAATACGTCACAGAGAAGTCGTTGTAGTATAGTGGTAAGTATTCCCGCCTGTCACGCGGGTGACCCGGGTTCGATCCCCGGCAACGGCGTTTTCTGTTTTCCTTTTTTTTTTTCCCCTCTTTCCACCTCTCATATTAGTCGTAAAATGCGACTTCAGTTCAAATTTTAAACATCTCGGAATTAGACTAGTAATTAANGTATTCCCGCCTGTCACGCGGGTGACCCGGGTTCGATCCCCGGCAACGGCGTTTTCTGTTTTCCTTTTTTTTCCCCTCTTTCCACCTCTCATATTAGTCGTATATGAAAATGCGACTTCAGTTCAAATTTAAAACATCTCGGAATTAGACTAGTAATTAATTTTGATCTGCCCGCCTGAAATTCTCTAATCTTCACTTCTCCTACCCGCCATTTTCTCTCTCTCTAATCTCTATCCACATCTACATCACCACCCACCACACAACGAACACAGAATTTGAGCCAAGATCAATGACGAAAAGCGGGGAAGAGCAATCGGACGGTCTAGAAATGATATCAATCGGAAAACTCTACTCTGGTCCCTGGGAGAAGAAGTATTGGAGCTCATCTCGGGTTCAATTTTCTCTCCTCTTTTTCAGTATATACATTTTACTGTGAAATTATTTTGATTAATGAATAATGTAGCTTCAATCTTTTTTTGGTTTATAAATCTGATAATAAGATGTTATGTTATCATTTTAGCTCGTAATTTTAGTTGTTGTAAAACCTATTATTTTAATTGAAATTGAGCTTGCTTGCAAATGTGCTTCGTTGGAGCTTGAGTAAATGTGTGGATATTATAATTTATCAGGTTTGACTCAGGGGATATGAAGTTTTGATGTTAAATTGTAATGATTTTGTTTAATTTTTAGTGAGTGCTTGTTTTGGAAATGGTGACTGAAGGCTTGGAGGTACTGACAATTGGGTGTAGGAAATCCAAAGAATAAAGTGGAAATGTAAGCATGTATAGAGCAAGTGGTTGGTGAGGTAATGTCTAAAAATCTTGGATTTGCAATTATACATCCGTTAATGGACTAACTAGCAGAAAAAATTATTCAATCATATTCTAAAAATTTGAGATTAAAACAATTAAAACTAGCTTCAATATGAACACAGAAATGGGTTCGGTGATCAATTAAAACAAATTAGTGCAAGCAAGCGCGAGATGGTAGTCAGGACTCTGGTACAGAAAGGACAAATATTTGAAGAAATCTACATGTCAATGCCTGAAAGCTAGAACTTAGTTTTAACATAGGTCCAGACTGCTTCACGAGTTCAATAGGTTTGACATTCAGAACTTGCATATATATTTCAGAAATTTAGTTTTAAACTTTTTGAACTAGTTAGATTTATAAATGATATTATTTTGAAAATAGATTTAGGCCTTATCTGCTGACCCATTTACTTACAAGGTTTCCTGTCTAATAAACTTGAAATAAGAATGCAATCTTTTTTTTTTTTTTAATAAGCATATATCCATAATCCACAAGTCTGAAAGCCATTTGTGGACTTCTCAAATCCCATTATAGATGCTCTGAAATGGTTCTGGACGTCTGGAATCAGGTTATGGATGCCTAAAAATGGATTGACTAGGAGATTTTGCTGTCTTTAAAGCTGAAACTTTTCATTCTGAAAACCTGTCATGTACCAGACATTAAATGTTTAAAATCATCAAAATTTAGATATTAAGCGGATGCAAGTCCAGTACTTAAGGGGCGTGTGATAGATAAGTCAGATATTGTGACCCATTATGAAACTATTTATGCGCTCGCAAATGCCAAATATTTTCAGGTATAGTCCCTAGTTATATAGACGCCAATTTCCTAATTTTCATGGATTATAATGAGGAGGTGGGGATGGATATATATCTAAATACAAAATTCAATAAAATATCCAGTATGTAGATACTAGTGCTGCAATGGTATATAAGAATGTAGATAATTACAAATCCACTATTCTACAAACAGGGAAAACTGCATCTTAGAGAGGTGATTTTTACAGGCTGTATGTGTCCCTGTCTGCGTGTGTGTGTGTGAGAGAGAGAGAGAGATCTCCTCACTTTTTTGTCATCCTTCTCCTCACTTTTTTGTCATCCTATGGTATTATTCTTGTTAAATATGAACTGAGTATTGAAGTAACATGGAACAGTTACTATTGAACTCTAAGGCACACCTAGATTTGCTGCTGTAATAGATTATGATTAAGCAAAGGAGATAACTTCTTAACATTTGTTTAGGTACAGAGAGTTGAAGCCATTGCTATACTAGTTGTGTGTTTTATGGCATATTATCTTTGTAACTTCCTATTTTCTAATTTTTTGTCTCTTTGCAGGGTAAGGACCGGTATCCTTATCCTATTGGATACAAGACCTCACGAACTTTGAATGGTGTTACCTATAAAATGGAAATTCTTGAAGGTCTTAAAGGTCCATTGTTTACGGTGAGCAGGAATCTTAACCATGTCAAATAACATCTCTGTACATATTTCGACTGTTTATTGATTAATAATATCAAGATTCTATAACCTCTGTAGATCATGTCCACTGATGGGAAATCATGCTCTGCACAAACTCCAGATATTGCATGGGAAAGCTTTCAGAAGAAAAGTTGTCCTCGAATCAAATTGTTGCATGGGAAGAGGTTCTCGTGTAAGATAGATGGTGTGGAGGTAGGTCATTATGCCTTTTCTTTTATTTTTGTTCCCGTTTGGAATGCTTAAAACAGTTGAATTACATTTATAATTCTTGTTTGCCTTGTGTTTCTGGTCTGAAAATCCCTCTCAGGCTGAGTAATATATAACACCTTTGGACTAGGCAAGGCAAAATGAAAATCCTAGTGTTGTCAACTTGACAAGGGTTCCACCATCTATGCTTGGGTGTTGATAATAAGTGCAAGCAAACGAATCATTATATTTACTCAGGAAGCATTTAAAAACAAAAGTATGATGATATCAAATGCAAAGGTGTATTTCAGTACATCTTTTATTATTGCTGAGGTAGAGAATTAAAAAAAAAAAAGAGTTAAGTATGTGAATTCGTCATTCATGTGGAAATATACTTGGAGATATATTGGAAATCTAGAATTTGATTCCTGGAGAGATCTTATATTCCAACTTCAATTGCAGTATACTTCTAAGTACCATGTAGTTGGTTAGCAATGTTCTTAGCTTTGCAATCAAATATAGAAATGGGCTTGATGTTGTCATTTCCTTTGGTGCACACTACTTATTTTCAACCTTTCTGTTTTTTTTTTGTGTCAATTTGTATTGCTATGGCAATGGCTACCATTTGCGAAAGCTGAAACCGACCACTGTGGTTTATGTACATCTTTTATTATTGCTGAGGTAGAGAATAAAAAAAAATGAGAATTCATACACTTAAGCAGTAAGTAATGGCAATATACTTGGAGATATATTGGAAATCTAGAATTTGATTCCTGGAGAGATCTTATATTTCAACTTCAATTGCAATATACTTCTAAGTACCATGTAGTTGGTTAGCAACGTTCNAATTCATACACTTAAGCAGTAAGTAATGGCAATATACTTGGAGATATATTGGAAATCTAGAATTTGATTCCTGGAGAGATCTTATATTTCAACTTCAATTGCAATATACTTCTAAGTACCATGTAGTTGGTTAGCAACGTTCTTAGCTTTGCAATCAAATATAGAAATGGGCTTGATGTTGTCATTTGGTCATTTGGTGCACACTACTTATTTTCATCCTTTTTGTTTTTTATGTCAATTTGTATTGCTATGGCCATGTTTGCGAAAGCTGAAACTGACCACTGTGGTTTATGTACATTTACATACATACTCTTCTATGCAGGTGAATAAGCATTATTTTTCAACATTGCGAGTTAAACTGACAGTACTTTCCGAGTTTCCTCATCCAACATCTTACAAATTTTAATAGAGATTTCATTGATTTTGTGATCATGTTAGTTGAAATAGTTCAAAATCAAACGGAGCCTCTATAATAGTTAACTGTTCTTTTCCTTCTTTTGGACTGTATCATGCTGCATAGTTTCTAACTTTCTATTTATTTCTTGTGTTGCTGTACACTTTGATATTTCCCCTAACCATGTACTTGGATTTTGCTTGTGCAACGTATAGAAGGGTGCACAACTAATAAATTGTTACTCGTTCCTTTTCTTTTATGTAATATGCAGTTTTTTGGATTCAAAAATGCATTTGTTCGGAGGTTACTGAGAGATTTGGTAGCAAATGTTGGTGGAACTCCAGTGCAGAGTTCGTCACCATCTAATCTGTGTATTGAAGCTTCTGATACACTACATGAAATACAATGCATAGAATCAAATAAACATCCTGATTTGCAGCCATACTTGGCAAAGCTACGAGTTACAGGAAAGAGGAGAAGGAAAGACAAAAGTATTAGTATTAAGCTTCTCAATGAGGAAAATTCTAAACAACGCCAGCCTCAAAATTTTATACAGAATGCTGATGCTTCAAATTCTAGACAAAGGGATCAAAGAAATTGTGTTGGTGGCAGTCCTTCAACTTTTGCTGCTTCAAATAAAGCCCGTGGCTCTAGTAATAGTCCCGGAGTTATAATAGGACCAAACTTGGCAGCTGTGGTTGAGAACGAAAAATGTCTATTTTCAGCAGAAAGAGAACAGTCAGATTCTACGGATATTTCTCATCACCTTAAATTAGGAGGCTTCCTCCTCCAAGAAAGAGAGCTTATTAGTTCTGAAAATTATTTGAGCACAAAAGCTGATAATTTGCCAAAGGGCGAAGAACTCGTGAGCTTGTAAACCACTCTTATTTTAGATATATTCTTAACATCTTATGCATTAATTCTTATTTATCCTTATGTTCTGCAATTTTTTATTTCTTTCTACTTCATCCACGAGCCTTTGTACCCCTGTAAGTAGGAACACAGAATACTTTAGTTTCTGAAGGCACTTTGATTTTCAAGATCAATTGCACATCCATAAGATACAAGCATATGCAGAGAATAGTACACCTGAATGCTCAAATATACATCCCTTGCCTGCTTATGATGATATATAAGGTTAGTAAATATTAAATCAGTTAACTCATCATTCTTAATGTCACACAGCCAAATTGGTCGACAACTACTGAGGTTCAACAGTTCATTAACTCAATACCAGAAGAAAAGGATGGTGACACATTAATTCAACACGACAAGCCGGTATTCAATGTTGCTGATTTTTGTGCACCTGACACTTTGGATATCACAGGAGGTCATACATCTCTTATCATTATGTTTTGTCAGAATGCAGTTTGATTTTTTTGCACTTTTACATCACTGCTAGAGCTTCAGCATCCAATTGCACTGCACCTCCCAGACCAAATTTATAGGTGAATGACACTTATTGCATTTTTTGCAGACAGTTTTTCTAACTCTGATCCAAACGAACTCGTGAAAGTTCCTTGCAGTGCCAGAGATGACACAATTGCCACGGATGTAGCCATTTCTGAGGTTTTGGTAATTGATTCAATTCTGGAAGATGAAAGAGGCACTTCAAATGCAAGCTCTGAAAGGAGTGATATTGATTCAGTTGGTCAAGAAATAGCAACGTCAATGATGACTGTTCTTCTCCCTCGAGCACTTCCTTTGCTGAAGACATTCTCAAGAAAGAAAAAGAGGAGTATGAAACCTCCAGAAATGCTTCTCCATAGACAGCAGAAGCAAAATAATACATCCATTGGTTTTGATGATGAATCATTTGGTAATTGTAACCTTCTGACAAATGAAAACTTGTCTTTTGATATTTATTATCTGGTACAGTTGTTTCAGTGCATCCCCATTGTCCATTCTTCAGAATTTCTGCAAAACTGTCCCTCTAATTGGGTTCAGAATTTGCTTTCAAACTTGCAGTCAAAGAGCGCATCAAGAACTCAGATTTGGAAAGAGAGAAGAAAAAGAGGAGTATTACCTGTACAGGCTATGATTCGGTTGTCTTAAATTCTGGAATTACTGAATCTGTAGTTCCTGATAGTTTTGATAGTGATGAAAGTAGATATACTTCAATCAGTCAGCATGATTTGTTTCAAGATACTGCAAAAGGTCATCCAGGCTCATTTAGGCTAAACGATTATGGGGATCATATCAGTGTTGATGCAGAAGCAGAGTCACCAGTTCAAGCTATTGCAGTGAGAGATCACGAAATAAATCTGCATTCTGAACTGCAGATGGTAGTAAAAGAGGACCCTCGAGAAGGTAGGGTTCCATATCTAAATCTGCAATAGGTTCATAGGAGCCTGTTCAAAGTAATCTGCTTGGACGTTAATAAAAATTCAACTGTCTTAGGGTGTTGAAATCTTGCTTTCTGATTTGAATATTTTTCTTTTTGATTGGCGAAAGTATATATTTTTGTATAGTTTTTATCTTTTAGCTGAGAAATAAGACCTATTATCTGGTGCAGCGTGTTAATAGAGTTGGCTGGTTTCTCTCTTTATTACTTTTCATATCTAGTATATTGAAACCTAATCTGAACTTAAAAGGATTTATTTATTTTTATACTGCAATTTAAATATTCAAGATTCAAAACTATATAGTGTGGATGACTAAGATGTACTTAGTGTTGCTTCTGAAGCAATTGTAAGATGTTGAGCGTGCTATCATTCTAACGAGGTGATTGGCAGATTGCATGTAATCTTTTTTCATATTCCACATGAATAGGCATTAGTGTAACTGGTGCTAACTTAACAGGCAAAAGTAGTTCTATTCAACATCCAGCAGAAGAAATTAATATCAACTCCAAGCGAGTCAGGGTTGGCTGTAAGTCCATGATCGAAATACCTGCCTCTGCTGCACCACAAATGAGAACTGCCCCTTTCACTGAACAAACAATCTGCAGAGACTTCAAAAAAGTATGTTCTATGGAGGTACATGAAAACATGAATTATTTTGTTGCTTCATACTTCTTAATTGGAATACTTCTGATCAAGCACAATTGAATTATTAAAATTAAGTAAGAACCTGGCATTGATTTTACATTTTTATGACTACAGAATTCTGAAGTTAGTTTTGCCAAAATACACAGTGCAAAATTTGCTGAAATTGATAATTCGTTGTCATATTTAAAAATCCCGAGTACGAGCTGTTGCAGTGACGTTACTGAAAACAAGGAAATGAAAGATGATCCAAGGTTAAATTTTCAGGGTGACTTGAATTTCAATGACAAATCTCAGGGTCTTCTCAAATATGTTGCATGCTATAACCACCCTACATCAATTTCAATGGTGCTGTTGAATATCAAAGAGAGTGAAATCTATATATGTGTTATATGTGACTCCCTGGAGCAAAAGGAGAGTACCCTCTTTGTCTACAAGGCAATAAAGAAAGCAGAAAAAATGGGGTTCCCTTCATTTATTGGTCATGCCTCAATAGCATTGCCCCTTTACAAAGATGCATTTGGTAGAGATGTAAGATTAGCATTGGATTTATGTACTTCAGCATTCGATAGGCTTGCTTATTGAGCATGTATAACATTTTTATTTTTATTTTATTTTTTTTCTTTGCAGATTACAGTAGACAGTTCTGGATTACAGTTTACTCCAAATGCACAATCTCTTGTTTTATTAAACAGCATTAAAACTCCTTTCTGCAGGTTTTTGTTTTTTTTCCTTGTTCAATATTATGAAAAGTTCTATACCTGAAACTTTTGTAAATGTTGGTGTACTGATTTTGCATTTATGTCCCAGGGAGGGTAAACTGTATTGTTCTTGTGCACGCTGTACTTCAGAATTCTCTGAGAAGAATGGAGTAAAAATTGTGCAAGTAAAAACTGGTTATGTTACAATTGAGACTGTACTGAGGACAACACAAGGTGTATGTAGTTTATTAGTTTGTGAACCTAGCTTTCTTCTTGCTGCTGAAGAAGGTGGAAAGCTGAACCTGTGGGTCATGAACTCTAGATGGAGGTGATTTCACGGTGTCCTAATTTTTTTTTTGTGGTATGATTGGAGATTTATATTTCTTATGAGACGTAAATCTACCTAATTCATTTCTATATTCTGTTTGATAATGCTGGTACCACTTTATTAAACTAAGCACATTAGTTCAACTCATGCTGCAATATTAGTTCCGACATGATGTCATTTCAGTTTCTTTTAATTGATGCAAAATATTGCCTCGTTGATGCCCAACATCCTATATATTATCTGTCAACTTCTCTTGCTTATCAAATCTGGTGTTGCTTACTATAATTTCTTGATTCTATACTTGTAGTGCACAGAAAGAGGAAAACAACTTACCAACACTTGACTCTATGCTTCCTTGTCTGGTTGAGTTGAAGAGAATCCCAAAGTCAACTGTTTTGGTTGTTGGTCACAATGGTTTTGGGGAATTTGGTTTATGGTATGTTGCCTTTCCATCACAAGATTTGGATGCTCCTGCTTTCTCCCACCTTCTTAGAAAGTTAACAGATCTGCTTATCTTACAATAGAATAAATTTTTGAGGAAACTCTTTTAATGACTCCACGTTCCTAATCACTGTAATGTTGCGATTTTCGGAAATCATGTAAAGATATTCTTGAAATATCACTTGAGAAGAATTACTAATTTTTGGAGGTAGGGTGGTTTCATCTATGTTCAAACTTTTCTGTGGTTACTTTAAGCCCCCGTTTGAGCCCTATTATATAAAATTCATTTTTTCCCGAACTCATTTTCAACCTTATATTCTTCCAATAAAATAATTTTACATGTAAACTCAAAATTTTTTCCTATTTTTTAACCACATATTCTCAAAAAAATCACTTTTATATAAAATTTATTCTCAAAAAATGAGGCTCAAACATGGGCTTAATACTGTTTCAGTGCCTTGATGTGCTGCTGATGTAATCATCTGTCACCTTTTTCCTATCAGAACTTAAGCCTATAACTTCAGTTCAACAAAAATCTTCGGGATTTTGTATCTGATCTTAAATTTAATTGCAAAGCCGCTGAAGGAATTGTTTTCTGCGCTTAATAATGTGAAGGATGATTTCGTCCATGCCACTTGAAATAATAAGACACTTCTCTTCTCTTTTATGTTACAAAGAAATCTCATGCCAAAAAAGAAGAGACGTATCTTTATTTAGTTCAAAATTGCACATGGCTTTTGCTGTCTAGTTGTTACGTTTTGTCCACTTATGTTGTACTACAAGTCTGCCACATTTTTATACTATTAGTTTTTCCTCGGTCAATGACTCAATGGCTTGTTTTTCTATTTTCCTCAATGAGATTGACATACCACGTATTTCCTCTCTCTCTCTCTCTCTATATATATATATATGAACCGTGCTGCAATACCAGAAAAAAATCAACAGAAGGACTGATCGACCCTCACAATAGGGGTGGGGTCCACTTTTTTTTGCAATTTTTTATTCATGTGGGGTCGGCTCATGTGAGGGTAGTTCAGCGCCTCTGTCAATTTTTTTCTGGCAGGGAAGCTTTATTCATATATATATATATATATAGTAACTTGCTTTCAGATTGCTAAAAGATGACTATCTGTCAGCCTTCGTTCCTTAAAAAATGATGGAGAGATGAGATAATCTATGCAATTAAGCTTTTCTTTTTCATTTTTTCCATATTCCTGTAGGATACAGTTCTTCTTTTTGTGCAGGGATATTGACAAACGCATCCTGGTTTCAAAGTTTTCTGCCCCTGGCACCTCTGTTTTTCAGTGTGTTCCAGTTGGTATGTTTAGATGGCAAAGCAAAGGAGAGCATGACACTAAGGAGCTCATTGATGAAGTCATGGATGCAACAAAAATGTGGTTTTCAGGAATGTGCAAAATCCATATTCCTCCGGTTCAGAATACTGATGTGGCCGTCTGGCTTCTAATCTCTACTCTCTCAGATCCAGATTCTCCATGCTGTCAATCAAGTGGCGAGCCGCAAGCAAACCTAGCTAGATGTTGGAGGCTTGCTATATTGGTGAAGAACATGGTGATCATGGGGAGAACTTTAGACTCGGGGTATTTTTATGCCTTATTTTAAATAGCAAGTGAAGCCCAAGCCACAGTCCCTTGTTGCGACCTCGAATGATTTATTTATTTATTTATTATTATTATTTTTTTCCATTCAAAACCAAGTTTTGAGTTTTTCTTTGATCTCTCTTAAGAAGCAGTGAAAATTTTGTTTATTTGTCTCATGCTATTTAATAACTTCTCTCAGGGTTGCTGCAGTTGCATCAGTTGGTCATGGAATTTTTGGTACATGTGACGGACTGGTCTACACATGGGATTTATCAACAGGAAATAAACTTGAAAACTTGCATCACTTCAAAGGTATCCTTTGTGTTGCGAGAAATGGAAATTCGTCTCGTATGTTATTTTTCTATATGAGGAATATAGTTTATAATCTGAAACTCAAATCATCTATAAGAGAAGTTCTATGATAATGAATTTTTTTAAACATAGTCGTAACAGCAATGTTCTTCCATACTATTCAACATGTTAATAGTGTAAATATCTCCTTTTATCATAGAAATTTCTGATTGTTCATCTCTAATATTCTGCTTGTTGTAATGTAACTTGAGCTATCCATAGCTTTCTTAACACAGGCAATCTATACTCATCGTGTAATTCTTTCAGAACCACCAAGAAATTTAGGTTCAATAAAAAACAAGTTTATAACTTACAGAACTATCTTGTTGGTGAACAGGAAAATACTATTTTCCTTGCTTTCTGAAATGAAACTGTGTTTTATGTTGAGAATGGGATATAGGTGTGGAAAGTAGAGAAATCTTTTTGCACCGTGAACTTTTCTGAAGATCACAATGCTCTTCAGACTCTAAAGGTTTCTTTACACTTCAGAGTGTCATTATTAATCAATTTTGAACCTACCAGGATGACTTATTTGCTGCTCCAACAATTAACTACTGTTTTGCAATCGTATTTATTACAAATGTACTTGTGTTAATGAACTCTTGCAAACATCCAAGACTGTGCTCCCCTATCGCAGTGTTCATACGCTATTTTTAGTTTTATCATTGGCTGCAGTTCACAAGTTGCCTATGCTTATAATTAACTTGCTAATTTTCCTTTTCAGGTTCCAGAGTGTCGTGTATTTCCACTGACAATACAGACTCAGGTGCTTTAGCTATAGCTAGTGAAGGTCAATTGCTGGTTTATGCGCAATTTTGAAGTGTTTCTTCAAAGATTCCACAACACAGGTAGCAACTCAGTTCTTTGTACAACAGTAAAAGCTTTCAAGGCCTTTAAGACTGCAACTTTAATTGATTTTCGCTGTATTATTTGAAGTAGAGAAATTTTTTGTAGGTTCTGTAGATGGAAAGTTGCCTTCAGGGCAGTCTCTACTCTCTAGATATTGAACAAGGGAGGCTTCACAATAAATTCGTTCTTAGACAAGAATGTGGCGTTGAAATTTTTGAACTCTTGATGGTTCATCATTCAAAACTATGCCAGTTTTCAAGGTTGGGCTGTCAACTGGTCAACCATCTTTGCAACACACACGTTTCTTAATTTTTTTCTGAAAAAACGCCACAAATCTCGAAAGAGATTACAGATTCAGTGTCTTCATCTAAGATTTAGTTTTAGCTTGAATGCTATAAAATATGGCAACAGAGAGATCACATTTTCCTCCTGTCAAACAAGATACTAAGATACTTAAAAGTGAATTATAAGTAAAGTTCAAAATACACTTGTGAGAATTCTAAATTCTATACGAACATTATAATAGTTACTTGACAAAATCATGAAAGTCGACAAGCTAATTACATAATCAATGCAACCAATACTATCCAAACATAAAGTAGACCATGAAAAAGTAGGGAATATGTAGTATCAAATGAAATCTATTTTGCAGCCCTGCTGACTGGCTGAGCAGAATTCTCGCCAGATGGGTTGAACTCATCCCAAGCTTCAATCCAAGTAACCATTTCATCTGCTACTTTAAGGAAGTAGGGATCTATCTGTGAGTATTTTTTTTCCCTTGACGTGTTCGGCTAGTTCAATGTAGCAGTGCTGGATAATAGTTGACAAACAGAGGCTTAATGGTATTGGAGGGATCACCATCTTGGACTCTAATAAAATGGTATGGTTCAAAAAATGGCCTCCACATTTCCAAGAAATCCGGTATGATGGGCTTCACCGTTGCTCCGGTCATTGTTATTCCTTGTTGGTGTGTGAGAGGGAGATACAGAGGCGTGGGGTTTGAAGTTTCAGCCTAGAACGAGAATTGGGGGAACCGGTCTTCTTATACATGGAAAATGTTATGCCTCATTACCCAGCCTCCCTCGTTCATACGTGGCATCCCATGTGGAATGCATAGGACCTATCTAAACTCTCTTGCAACCGAAGCACTTTTCACTGAAGTGGGGATGCTTAATGAGGTTAACGATGAGTGATGACCCACCTTTGAAGATCTTGAATTCATGAAATCTTATTTAAATGATTGATATGACCTCTGTAATGAGTAATATATCGAAATTTCATCAATATAGGTTGTAAGGTGGTTGTCCATTTTTAAGATCATTTAATGCACAACAGATTAGTTGGGTTAAAATTGATACCTAGGATAAGATGTTTCGATTAAGGAGATGTGGCCACGTGTTTTAACCTATCCAATGGATTCCATTTCACATGTAATATTATAAACATTCATCTCCCAGTGTCATTTAAGAGTAATGCAAATACATCTACTGTAAGTATATATGATCTCTTCTTGAATTAAATATTTTATCGATAAAGTTGGATATTTGATCTTGGCTTTTAGTTTAGTTCTTGTTGATTGTTCCTTATCATACGATTCCGCTCATATCTTGCCGACACTCGAACATTTTTGTCTTGTGTTAGAAAGTTTCTCCCATGTTCAAACTCGAAATATCGTCGACTGGTAATTTGTCCAAATGTGGTGGAATTAGTTTGCGTGAATGCAAGTGTGCTCAATATCTGTTGTCCACGTCAATAGTATAAAAAATGAGGTCAACAGGAAATGTGCAAGTAATTTCATCTATTGCGAATTTTTATTAACTCTTGCAACCGAAGCACTTTTCACCGAAGTGGGGATGCTTGATGAGGTTAAATTCGAAATTCTACCACGATGAGTGACGACCCACCTTTGAAGATCTTGAATTCATGAAATCTTATTTAAATGATTGATATGACCTCTGTAATGAGTAATATATCGAAATTTTATCAATATAGGTTGTAAGGTGGTTGTCCATTTTTAAGATCATTTAATGCACAACAGGTTAGTTGGGTTAAAATTGATACCTAGGATAAGATGTTTCGATTAAGGAGATGTGGCCACGTGTTTTAACTTATCCAATGGATTCCATTTCACATGTAATATTATAAATATTCATCTCCCAGTGTCATTTAAGAGTAATGCAAATACATCTACTGTAAGTATATATGATCTCTTCTTGAATTAAATATTTTATTGATAAAGTTGGATATTTGATCTTGGCTTTTAGTTTAGTTTTTGTTGATTGTTCCTTATCATACGATTCTGCTCATATCTTGTCGAACATTTTTGTCTTGTGTTAGAAAGTTTCTCCCATGTTCAAACTCGAAATATCGTCGACTGGTAATTTGTCCAAATGTGGTGGAATTAGCTTGCGTGAATGCAAGTGTGCCCAATATCTGTTGTCCACGTCAACAGTATAAAAAATGAGGTCAACAGGAAATGTGCAAGTAATTTCATCTATTGCGAATTTTTATTAGTAAAGTCTAAAAATTGTTTGGATAAAAAGTATGTTTGATCTAAAAGAGAAATTGTATGCTTTTTAACTTTTTACATTAAACAATGGTTTGCTCAAATGGAGAATTGGAGGTCGGAATTAAGCTGACCTTGCCCGGGGTCGTAAAATGTTTCGGTTCCATCTTGCTCCTCGTTGTCATGTCCCGTATTAGTCAAGGAATTGGGGATGGTTTGAGCCCCAACTCTTACCTTTCATTTTTTTTTTTTTTTGTTTTATATATCTTCTAAATTTAAATTGTATTTAAAAAAATATATTAAAAAATAAGTAAATGGAAAAATTGGGCAAGGGCGTCGTCCTGGCTCCGATCCACCATGTTGTCATATATAGCCTTAGGGCTTGGGAGAAATTAATTCAAGAGGAAATTACATTCATCCAGGTCCTTAAAGTTTCAAGATTAAAAATTAGGTATAAAAGTTTTTTACTCAAAATTCAAGTACTATATATACAAATTTTCTTTCCAACCCTAAAAATCAA
>CAIGRO010256785.1:0-15001 GCA_903798355.1 Fraxinus baroniana
AGAGAGAGAGAGAGAGAGAAATTCCATTTCACTCTTATTAACTCATCCAGTAAACCAGATTACAATGTTAAATCTAAAAACTCTCTAACCATTATCTTTCTACATTCTACTTTTGAGAATAAATTCAAGATGACAAACATATCATCATTTGAATTTTTATCTGATATAGAAGGAAAAAGTCACAGCAACTCTTTTTCAGTAACTAAGTGATCTATACTGAATCACAATAGATGCTAGATCAGGGAAGTAATGTTAAAAATTTTATGACGAAGACCAGTTGGTAAGTCTTATCAAAGGAAGACTAACCAACAAGCTCATCTTACTGCATACTATTGAATACCCACAGAAGCTTAGATAAAATTTCTAAATAAAGGCTTAACATTATGAATGCCTAAAGATCATAAATTGGCAGGAATACAACTGAATATTACAACATACAAGAAGAGTAATCCTTCCACTAGATGCTGCATTGCCAACTGCATTTCATTAACTTTAAGATAGCAACTCATATGAAAAGTCAAATATAGTAGGAAAAAAAAATGAAAAAGGATCAGGACATTTCTATGTAATAATCTTATCCATTAGAAGCCTAAAGGCAACGCTGTTAACATTGATGAACAAAATGTACTCTCTACATAAATAAAGAATGTTAAGGATGAAAACATAGAACTCCACACTATACAGTAGATTTTGAGGCAACAACATACCTTTGACGCTCACTAGTCCAGTTCTCCCAGTATTCTGCAGTTATGTGGGAATCAATCATGGCACCTGCAACAAAAGGGAGGTGCTTAACGTACTTCAGTTTAAAGTAATGCCCACGCATTTCATGAATCCACCACAACACCTTTGGTAGTACATGAGGCACAATTTCCTTTAGGACAACATCCAACCACTTCCCAGCAACTGCAATGTTCAAAATGACTAGATCGGCTTTAAGTGTGATATCAACAGCTTCCTGACCCTTTGCCGTGAAAAGCTGAATGAATAGAAAGAAACCACAATGCAACATCATTACCATAACCACAATGGTCCACCTGCAAAAAAAAATATTCTTTGTGAATGCGTTCATGCTAAAATAAAGAGAACTGATATCAAATTAGTTTAACCCACATAAATTTGGAGAAAAAAGTCCAAAATTTACTGATACAATTAAAATAAGTTACATTAAAGACCTTTCATTTTCACGCCGACAAGGGGAAAACATTCCAATTCATTTCAAAACGACAGCAAATCAGATTACCCATAAAGGAAAACATAAAATTTATAATTACATTCAAAAAAATCTACAGTACCCACCTTCAAAACCGTTCCATAAGATTTATTTTGGAAAAATTTAATGAGATTGTAAAGGGGAAAACGGTTTGGGTCGGCTAATGACATTGCAATAAACGGGTGATTGATGAAGACGCCACCTCCGATGAAAATCTGGAAACAAGTTGAAGATGTATGCAAAGAGAAGAAAGATTAATGGAAATGAAGAAGAAAGAAGAAAGTAGAAATTTTATGGCATGCCTGGAATGCACGCCTTAAATAAATGCCGCCAAAAGCCACTTTTATTACAGTGATTATTTAGCTGAAAATTGATACTATCATAATTTATGCAAAGAGAATATTAAACAATCTTAAAATGACAAAATTGGAGAACTAATTGAACAAGGAGTCAAAAATAGTTTCTCGATCTTTTCCCAGAGGTTTCAATATTGAAATATCCCTAATCTTTTTCTCGAACTTTGAATAATGAACGAATTTGTGGATCTCCTTCCAATTTTTCCTTTTTGTTTCCCATTTTGGAGGCTGGTTTTTGTTGATGTCATGATGCTTATGTTTGAGCGTATTTTCTACATTGAAATATACTTAATTACCATTTAATCCAAGTTTATTTGTTTATGTTTGAGTGTATTTTCTTGGGAATTTGTGTAAGTACCCGATTCTAATTCTATTTCTAATCCAATTATCTTCATCTCCACGACAACAACAATTCCTCTCCAACTCGGCAACCAAAGGTAATTTGAAACTATCTGTATCTTTTAATTTTTCAGCAAATTGTTGGGCAAGATCGAACTACACTCATTTACGGTCGATGTCTCATATTCTTTAAGCTAGCATCTCTTTTAGTAATTTGGTGTAGCTAGGAATTTGCATCATGTCTCAATGAATAGAACGTTAATGTTTGGGAAAGAGGAATAAGGATCACCTAAGCTTTAACATGGCTTGGTCCCTTAGTTTTTGTCAGTTGTGCACTATCTTTTTACTCAACATCCACCGCTAGTTCAGCTTCCTCTTCAACTACTTCATTTTCATTACAACATATTAATCTCTTTTCATTAAGGAATATCTTGCTGGATTGGAAGTTCTGAGCATAGCTAACTACATCTGTTACAGGTAACCCTATCTAACATTATCTATTATTGTGAGCTCCTCCTCAGTTTTCACATACTAAGAGCCTCACTTGCACTACCTTAGTTGAGCTTTGGGTGGTTAGGTGATCTATCACCTTCATTTCTAGAGAAGTCATGTGTTGATAAGGTCGAGAATGCGTCTATTTCGTGAATTCAAGTTGGATTCTTGTAAATAACTTATTCGAAAGGTCATAAAGCACTATTAGCTGCCATTATTTTGAATAGCTCGATAGCTTTATTGGGTGACTTCATTTTGAATGACCCATTTGCAACTAAGTCAACCGCTATGCGGCTCGAAGTGTTTAACCGATGTAGAAATACTGTACTTGTAAGATTTTCTACCTTCCATAATTTTTGGCATTTCATGAGCATATCTATGAATCTCTTCCATGCTTTGTAAAAATATTTTAAATTTGCCCGCCAAAATATCATGATTCTCATGCTTAAGTTCAGTGATTTTTGTCAGAGGAAATTACTTGGTGAAAAACTTATATACGATATCATTCCATGTTCGAATGTTTCCACTAGGTAATGAATCTAGCCATTCTGTCATTCCAACTTGAATATTATGCAGGAAGAGTTTGTAATATGTAAATGGTTGTTAAGGCAAAGAAAATATTTAATTTTAATTCGCAAGAGCGTAATTAAACTATAGAAAATGAAAAGAAAGAAGATAAGAAGAAGAAAAACAAAGTGAAAATGAAATCCCAGACAAGTGATAACACTTTCTCCTTAAGACAATATTGCCCCGCAACGGTGCTAACGGACTACGGTACTTGTTTTCCAAAATACAACGGATACAACTTGTAGTAGAAGCACTTTAAACCACAAGTAACAACGAACTTAGAAGAACTACACGAAAATGATTTTAGAATGACTTTTGAAGAGTATTTTGCGAGAGTTTGTGATGTAATGTTAAATGCAAATGATATGGGATGCTTAACAGACATCCAAAGAATCCTTTATATAGAAGATGAAATGTTTTGAGTGAAATGCTGTGCCCCAAACTCAACAACCTTTGCCAAAGGTCGCAGCATTGCTATCGTTGGGCTCTCGCTCAAGCGATAGTGACACCTTCACATCAGAACTCTCTTGCTTGCTTGTCGCTAGTCTATCCCTCGAACGATAGTCTTCATTGCTCGAGCAATAGGTTTAGGTATTTTTCAGCCCCTATATCCTCTTTTCTATCCAACATTGGATCGCAATTTCTCATTTATCCAGAATTGATTTTGAAATATCAAATATACCATGACGATCTGCTTGACGAGTAAACAAGTTAGTCTATTTATATTCACGATTTGACTATCGGATCAATTTTGAATATTTGGTCGAAGTTGACACAAAAGTCACTTTTCCATATTTTTTTTTCATTCTCTAAATCAAATTCCAACAATCCCCTACATGAATGGAAATTCGAATATGCTCATGCTAGCAGAAATATGATAGAGCAGAAAAATACTGCATCAGGTAAGGTAGCTTTCGGCTTGAATCTTTGTTGGTAAAATACTATCGAATTTACTTAGTTAATTGGTTAACGTGATTTCAGCCGTCGGTGTAAACCAAGACAATAATATTCACACAGATCTCTTTCCTAAATTGTTCATGGTCCTCATAAGTTTGTTCATTTTGGCCTTGAACCACTTTTGACCTTCGTAAGTGTTTAGAAAATTTCAGTATATGAACAATTTTCATTGAGGCGGCCTCACCTCACACTTATATAAGTAACCTCATATTAAGAGCATTCTACCCTACTCTACTTGAATTAATAAAGATATATGAATCATTAAAAGAATATCTTAAGCTTAACATTCTGCATAAAGCACTTTTAATTATCATAGGAATGAGTTAGGAAGCATTTTCTCAAGTACTTCATTGAATCTTCATTACTTAGTTGCCCCTTAAACTGAGATCTTGGGTTCTCCATTCAACAAGGTAGGGTTAACATCACAAAGATCCTTACGTAGTAGGATTATCCCATTCCTTTCGATAGGTAACATACTTAATCTCTTGGTAAACCTTTTATAAGTGGATCCGTGATATTCTTCTTTGATTTCACATAATCTATAGAGATGATATAATTAGAGATAAGTTACTGAATGATATTGTGTCCATGACGTATATGCCTAGACTAACCATTATATATGCTACTTTGAGTTCTTCCAATAGCCGATTGATTATCACAATGTGTACTAATTGTAGGTATCGGCTTAATCCAACATGGAATATCTTCCAAAAAGTTGCGAAACTATTCTGCTTCTTCTCCAGCTTTGTCCAAAGAAAGTTAAATATTATGCCAATCTTTTCGTAAATTTAATTAATTAACATATTAAATATTTTCAATTAATTTTTTACAATTGTCCTTGACATTTAAAAATCAATAATATTAATTAAGATAATAAAAATAATATGTAAAAATATATAAAATATATTTTCAACAATGATAATCATCATGAATAGCATAGAGTGCATTAAATTCTATTTTCTTTGCTAAAGCAAAATTGAGATAATGTCTTCTGAATTCTATTAGAGCGACGACGGCTTGGAAGGACCATGGAAATTCGATGATTCAAATGATAGCTTTTACTAATGAAAGTTCAATATAAACTATAGCAGCCGACATAAACCCATGGCCAAGACCTTCACTTCTAGTTTACAGAATTTTCCCAATTTCTCACTGACAAACTTTGCATGGATGGATATTGAAGAAAATCTTAACTTGGTTCAGTTCAGGTCACTAGTTAAAAATATTGTAAACTGATAATACAAATTATTTTCTCAATATCTAGCAGAAATAAAAGAAATAAAATATGTCATCAAATACATATTTCAACACTTTTTAAATTACTGTAAATATGCAATTAAGTGGCATCCAATGTATAGCATAATAGCATCCAATTTCAGCTAAAACTTTGTGTGTGGGGCCCAAAAAGAGCTTGTAGGACGAACGACGCGTAAAGTGCCATTTGGATAACTACAAACGAGAGTGACATGACTCAGTTATTCAAATGAATGAATTTGATTGATCGTGATATTTACAACTTGGCTTGCAATTGCTACTTGTTAGGCCAAGTCATTGGATAGGGTTAATAAATTACAAATATAAATGAACTTATAAAAAATGATAATTCAGATCTAGAGTTAGATATTTATGATTTCGATTCAAGTACCAAGAACTGTCCGAGATCCAATTGCTTCTCGATTTTCAGTTCCGATTTATAATTTTTTATTTAGAGTCAGATTGAAACCTCTGATTTCAATTTGTGAAATTCAATTTACATAAATGCCCAGCCTTATAGCATTATGTGGACACGTGTATAAAAAGTTAACTGGAGAATTTCATAAAAGGTCCACCCCTAGTAATGAATCTAACTAATATGTATCCTCTTTGGGGATTCTCCATTGCAATACTATGTGAAGATATTTTTTAATAATCTTTAATGTAACTTATGTATCTTTAATAATATTTTCATGATTGCATTTACTGTTATGGTTCTAGCATTATATGGGATGATAATAATTAATACATTTGGAGGAGTCCACCAATCATTATTTGATAATTGAAAGATATATAAAGATTATGCAAGTCACAAAAGGATGAGAAGATAATGAAAAGATAATGATAGAAGCCCTTCCTCCCACCCCCAATCTCTATCTGTCTAGAAAAAAATCGACTTTTGTAGAGAGATTATAATTTTTTTTCTTGGATGTGGGTCTAACTTCTCTGGCTGGGAGATGGCGTTGTAAAGAGAGATTTTAATGGATGCAGCATTAAGGGCAAGAGGAAAAGTGGTGGAAAAAGATGAGGTGTTTTGGCAAAATCTCAACCGTTAGAGATTAAGTTTCTATCTGGTGGGGAATAAAATCAAATTTTTAATATATTTTGATAAAATGTGTGGTTGAAAAGTTGTGGATCATATAAAATATGTTGTTAAAATTAACCATTTACTTTAATTTAAATTTAAATTTTGATTTTAATCTCCATGAACTAAACATCAAAAGAAATCAAGAAATACAATTTTTACATTACTCGACTTTATCGTGTATTCCATGCTCCCAACTAATTAATCCTGCCTTTGACTTATCAAAAAAAAATTAAAGTTGATTTAATTATAGGTCTCTAATTATTGCAGATCTATCAAGAAATAAATAAATGGAAAAATATATTTGTTCACAATATATTACAAAACGTGGCATATTTTTAAGTTAAAATATCGGCACTTGATTTAAATCCAAAGTATCATGAAAATATCGCCATGTCACAATGGAGTTTGAAATTCAAAACCCCACAAAATGCCCATATTCATTCCGCCCCAAATCAAACCCTATCCCCTTTCACGATCTACACCAATTGAAGAAATCTCACCGGCACATCTACCTCCAGTGAAGAAAAGACTCGCCTGAGATATAGATCTCTACTTTCTCCAGTTTAGTAGCTATATTCCCTTTTCGTTTCGTGTGTGAGAGACACCTTAATGTTAATTCCTTCACCTGCCCCGTCGTCAACGGTGAAATCGCCCATACCCACCACCGACCACAGATTATAATAAGGACCATGCTACAAGTACCTAATCATTTACATAATACATTACATAATTAACAGGTGTCGTGCATCCATAGATAGTCTACAATTTTTGACTTTTCCACACTTCACATCCACGGCCAAATTTCTTCCACGTGAGCCTATGCAATCCATTATGTACATGGATTATGTACATGAAGAATTATTCTTATAATAATATTGCAATCAGTATTATCTCTGAAAAACTTTGGGCTTTTCTTGCTTNACATCCACGGCCAAATTTCTTCCACGTGAGCCTATGCAATCCATTATGTACATGGATTATGTACATGAAGAATTATTCTTATAATAATATTGCAATCAGTATTATCTCTGAAAAACTTTGGGCTTTTCTTGCTTTTTGAAAAATTAGGGCATATACTTGGTATTTTTCGTTTCGAACAAAGTTGGTTTCAACTAATGGTTTGTTGTATGTGGAATGCTTCATTTACTTGGTGTTAGGACGTCGTAGAAGTCTATCCGCTGGATTATTGACATAGAAATTTATAATTTTTAAGCGGAATGTATGTAAATCAATTCTCCCAAATTTGTCACGTAATAGTTGGTTCAACTTGTGTGGTATGCTTATTATGTGTAGATGTTTATACTGCTCGAGTTTCACACCAACCTTTTCGTTATTCATGTTGTCAATTTAAGCAATCAGAATTTTAGAATTGAGTAGTTTATATATTTTCTTGCTTATTATACGTAGATGTTGCATTTACATTTAATTGCTGATTCAGAGATTTTTGTGATGTTGTTATTTTTCGTTTTTCTATTAGAATTCTTCGATGGCCAGAAGGAATAAGGGGATATGTCATTTATGTAGATGGTCGGGCACATGTTATCATATTGCCCTGGAAAGAGAAGATGCCCAAACTATGGCCAAGGCTATATTAAATGGATGGAGGTGGAAAAGCAAATCGATAACAAAGGTCGTTTGTTCATTGTTGTACCCGAGACGTATGTCGATTTTTCGATTGGAATAAATCTCCTCCCGACGTAGCATATCCGTTGCAAGATGAAGGTCAATCAAGTGGCATCACTAATGGTAGTGAACCCATTGATGATTTGTCGTGTATGTTGGAAACATGTGCTAAAATATCTGATAAAAAGGACATTAAAATTTCCCTCAACATCATAACAATGCGCAAGGGGAAGAGAGGTTCGGAAGATGTTCTATGAATTTCATTGTAATGGGATGGTGATTGAATATTTTATCTTTGGTGATTGTATGTTGATGACAATGTAATGTTTCAATGTTAATGGCAAAATGCGTTGCATAGGTGTGATGAGGTTGAATCATTTTCTTTATGCCCATTCGATGTACTAGACTTCGTGGCCCCTATGCGGCATGAAAAAAAACTAATGATTTATGATAACACAATGATGGTCACAAACACACGAAAATAAAGAAAATATCAAACCTTTTGCCAATTTTTTGATTTCTTTGAACTAGTTTCAAAATGTTCCTTTCGACGAAGTTTTTTTTGGAGCTCCTTTGCTTTTCGAGTGTTTCATAGGACCATCTATGAAAATGATTTAAAAAAGGCATGAACCTTCTTCTCAACTTTCCTTCTCAATGCACACTCATACTACTCTACAAATTGCTTTAGGGATGTTTTCGAATGCACATAACCATCAAAAAAATGTATTAATGCTCTCACTTCATTGAGTGGTTGACATACTCGCGCAGAATGAAGTTTTCAAATAGCATGGCACCTATCAAGTTCTCTCATTATACAATCCATTCAACCAAGAATTTTCTACCAATTCATAATCTTCTAGCATTTTATTCGAACCTTGTTCAAATTCCACACAACTTTGCACATCGTACATCGACCTATGCACAACAGAAAGAACTTCACTAATAAGTCTGTGGCTACCGAATTCTTTTGGTAACGTTTTTCAGGATATGCCACAAGCACCATCTATGTTTTGTATTTGGAAACACAATTTTAATTGCATTTTGCACAGCTGGATCTTGATCTATAATAGTTCCATTTGGAGCTTTATCATACATACGCTAAAGCTAGGTTCTGAATAGCCTACAAAAGTGCTTGTATCCTCAAATTAGACCAAACCACAGCCAAAAAAAAATTGATTGTCCATGATGGTTTACTCCAACAAAAGGAGCGAAAGGCATTTCGTACTTGTTAGTCAAGTACGTGGCGTCAAACGTTACTACATCACTGAATTCCTTACATGCTTGTCTGCACATTTTATTTGCCCAGAAAACATTCATCAGACGATCATCCTCATCAAAGTCTACACTAAAATAGAAGATAGTGCTACTTGCTTGCATCCTCGAAAAATAAGCTTGTATTGCAACAATGCCTCATTCACCAAGTCTTAAACGATGTACTCTGTCAATGAAATTTCTACAATCTTTCTCAACACTTGAAATATTCTCATAACCATCGGCTTCAACTACAACTGAGTTAAAACTCTTGTACAATGGTATACCAACGATGTCATTTATTTCAAGTTGTCTTTTAACTCGTGCGCTGATTTGGCGATTACATCGATATAGCCGTGATTTCAATGGGCTTGTTCTATGATTGTGCTCCAGATGAACAATGTTAATGCACCAAATTCCATTAAGTTTAGAACATACAGTCAATCTCGCTTTGCACCCAATTTGGATAGTTGGTTGAGGCTTCAAAACTGCATTTATTCCACTGGTTCGACTGCCTTCCCGATTGCACGTAAAAGTTACATAACGTACAATCCCACCATCATCCTTCTTCAAATTTCTTTTCCTCACAGGAAAATCGACTTGGTAAGTGTAATTTTTGTAAAACTCAAACACATCTCTCTCATCCTTAAACTATATTCCAACACTAGGCACAATAATGTTTGTTCCTTCCCATGAGGTCTTATCATTCAGATTGTCATGTTTGGATGAAAGAACTTCCAAAAATCCTACATTCACAAAAAAATTGACAAAAACCAATTAGAATAGTTGGAACAACACCATTGAAATAGAATTAAAATTGTAAAAGGAAATTAATAGAGAGAGATGTGCATAAATAAAGCATTCAGATTGGTTGTTTTTCGTAACTTTTGTGGTGGTTATTTATCGATTCTATGAAGTTGGGAAATTAGTGTAAATGTTGAAGTCAAAAAATACAACAAACGAAAACTGAAATTTGAGAAACAAGACATATTTTGGTTCTGTAGAAATTGGACTTGTGAATTGATGATGTTCAATTGCACTTGTACATGATGATCTGTTTTATGGAGTTTCTATTTTGACATTTGACTAGTTCAATTGCACTCTGCATTAGATTTGAATGGATAGAAGGAAGGAATAGAACACCAAGTCTTTACTAATAAAAAAGCATCAAAGCATATACTTATTCTTTCTGTTGGAAAGTCAGAAAGAATAATAAATAAAAACAAATACCATAGCCATTTCACCAATGTTTCTTCTAATAATTATTTCTCCATTTTAATTTAAGGTCTCAATGTTCCATACAATTGTTTTAAAACATGATGATCTGTTTTATGGAGTTTCTATTTTTACATTTGACTAGTTCAATTGCACTCTGCATTAGATTTGAATGGATGGAAGGAAGGAATAGAGCACCAAGTCTTTACTAATAAAAAAGCATTAAAGCATATACTTATTCTTTTTGTTGGAAAGTCAGAAAGAATAATAAATAAATAAACAAATAGCATAGCCATTTCACCAATGTTTCTTCTAATAATTATTTCTCCATTTCAATTTAAGGTCTCAATGTTCCATACAACTGTTTTAAAACATATTCTAAGCAAAGTAACAACAAGATTTTTACGGTTAAAAAAAAAAAATTTAAGGCACAACAACTATTTTCTTCAAATGAAATGAAAGTTAAGAAGACGTTACCCACGCTGCTGCTGACATCGATGTTGCCAATGTCTGAGTACCCTACTTCACTCTCATCTGCACCTCCGTCGCGACAGCGAATAGGGTCGATCGCAATTGAAGGGGGGTAGGAAAGCTTCGTCCACCACCGGGTCGACGATTACGGAGTTTACGTTGTCGGCATCGTGAAATGGGGAAATGGGTTCTCATAGTCGCACATTTTTACTCCTCGGATGAGTTTCAAATGGGTTGAAATGAATGGAGGGTTATTTTTCATGGCAATAAATGGCGCATTTTCTATTTTTTTTTATTTGGTATACGAGATATTGACTTTTTCAAAGTCTCAACACATCAGCACACTGTCAAAAATTATGTAAATTGGACTGTACGTGTAGCACTACCCTAACTAAAAATACATTGTAACAACTAATTTGAATAATATTCACTTGTAGGTATGGCGTGTTCAAAGTACTTATAAACATACAGAGCAAGTTTTCTGCGAAAGATTTGGAATACAATAATTAGTTTGAGTAGAACTTTAAAAAGAAAAAAGAAAAAAAAGACTTGTAAGAGAAGCGCTCAAAGTACTTATAAATCCACACAAGTTTTTGGCAAGTGAAATGAATATAATTAGATCCTTACATCGTTGTAACAATCACTTTAAATAAAAATATCCTTACAATCGGTTTACGAAGGGAGGATGCCTAAAGTATGTTTATAAATTTATAAGACCTTTTGCGAGCCATGTGAGATACAATTAGATCGTGGCATTCCACCCCTCTTCAAATCAATGTCCACAACAATCCAATTTTCCAAATGGATTGACATCTTGAAATGGACTCAAAAATATGTATGTACATGTATTGTGCTTTTGTTACATTTGGATATCCCTCAAAAAATGTAAAAGAATGCATAAATATAATGAATATGGGTGATTGGAAGTCCAAATAAATTGATCGAGAATCAACTATCTTGGTATTTATATATGAAAAGTGCATGAAAAGAAGTATAGAAGCAGGCCACCATACCCCTACCCCTACCCCACCCCACCCCTACACAACCCACCCCATCAAAGTTCCCACAACCGGGAAGGGATTATTTTGTTGAAAAAGTGTGCAACTTTTGGGGAGCAAATTTGTATGGGCCCCTAATCCCCGCAAAACATATAATCTATGGTATCCAAGAAATATGATATTTGTTTTGGGAAAATTCTTGACACCATTAACCACCCTCAAATATTGTATCATTAGCAAGTTAGTCACCAATTTTTTAATGAGCAAGTTAATCATCAATCTTTCAATGTAGTTGTACCATCAATTTTCAATAGCGAAAATGGTCTAAGTTTTCTATCTCAAGGTCATTAAGTTCAGCAAGTCTTTCTTTCACTTCTTTTTTCGAAAATGAGAAAGATCTTGATTAGTTGTCTCTCGACTTTCGCAAAATTTCGTTTCGTATTAAACTTCTAGGTACAAATTAAAATTGTAATGAAAAATCTAAGTTCATAGAATTAAACATGGAGATCGCATGACTCAAACATAGATCACCATAGATATTGTCAATATGTAGGGATAGCAAAATTTCTCAACCTGCCACTCAGCTTTGTTAGGATTCGGCATGGGATGGATAACATGGTTTCGCCCTGAACTTGCCCCAACTCAAATATTTATTATTTTTATGTTTAAATTTAAATTGTATTTAAAAAATAAATTAAAACACTAAATGTGATGGAAATGGATATATTTTAATCCTTGTCTCGTCTCCCAAAAATCCTCGATAGGGAGGAATCCCTATCGATAAGATTAAGAATTGATTGTGCAGTCTTGATGGTGAAAAGTTGAGAACCATTATGTTACATTTTAAAGGTTGAAAACCCATTTGTTACTATATACCAGGGACCAGTATGAAGTTTCTCCTTATTCTTTATTTTTTCTAATTTAGTCCGTGTTTCAGCAACGTTATTTTTTTCATTCTTATTATTCTATTCATTTTCAATCACACATTCTTCAATAAAATAATATTTTTCATCACACCAATAACTTTTACCTTCTTTTTCAACCCCACATTCTCTATCACATTAGACAAAAAAATGCATTTTTGGACTCAAAATATGCACCAAACAGGGACTTATTTTCCATTTCATACTTGTCCTCTCCATTAAAATTTTCTTATGTCTCGAATCTGTTCCTCACCATCAATATTGAAAAAGAGCGTGTGATCCTCAAATGATGAGTGGAAAAAAAGAAAAGTAAAAGAATGAAACAGCAAAAATAATCTATCCATTCATTTGTAAGGCTACTTTGCACATAATACTATTTTTTATTATTGCGAATATTATTATTATTCATTAGTTTATCTGAAATTAGTCTTGGTTTCTATATACAGCTCATCCCTTCTTTACTCCCAGGAGGGTCTCCCTCTAACAAACACACAAGCACACATGCACTAAATTGTGCTAGAAAGCTCAGTCTTTTCCTATATGATTACTCTGCTGAGTGGCAATCTAAATTGATTGATCTCGCAGATGGGCGTGGGGAAGAAAATTGGTGCAGGGCATGAAATTCTTTAGTGTGCTGACAGGTGGGTTTTCCTTGAATTTACATAAATATTCAGTCTTTATTATTTTCAGATTTAAATTTTGCTGCACTGGTGAGGCCGGGGTGCTTTGTCCATCGGGTTTGAATCTTATAGGTTAATCTTTGACAAGTACGTACTGTTCCCATAAATTTTCTTATCCAGGCAGGGTTCAATTTTTGTCCACCATCCTCTTGTACAGAGTTTGGCTAATTAGGCTTTGTTCTTTGCTCCTGTTATTTCCCTTCTTGGGTTTTATTTCATGAAAGAGTTTACCTTTTCCTTCATTATTTATCTTAGCTATACTGCTTGGAAATATAGGGCAACTGAACCAGCAATAATCAATAGCTTATAATTTGTGAGTAATAGTCCCAGTTGTTTTAGTACCTTGATATGTTTTCAATGGTGTTATGTGAATGTCTTTCTGTTTGTCTCTTGAATTCTTTATTATTTGTGTTTTACCAAGTTGTGAACAAATTTCACATATGTCAGCTGCTACTTTGAATTGTCTGAATTCGTGGCTGTTGTAAAGTGTCATTATATGGAGTTGGGGAAGGACCTGTTCTATTATATCTCTTATTCAATTCTAAGTGTGGCAGCATGCTTGTCACTGAAAGTGCAACTGAACTGAACTCAATGAAGCTTTATCTGATACATATTTTGAGAAAGCTAAAAATTAAGTAAATCGTTTACTTTCAAGTCTCTTTTTGGGCTTTTTCAAGGAAAACGCACGTCATATTTAAGATAAAACTTGCAGGAAAACTGTAACATGGAACGGGCTAGAGTGGATTTAAGAGCCCATCACTCTGGTTCCACACAATCAGAGGAATCAGCTTTGGATTTGAATAGAGATTATTGTCAGCTTTGGTTCCACATAATTTATGATTCTAATGTATTCCAAATCCTTTTGATGGTATTATGGTAGATTGCTGGTGGGGTATGAAGTGCATGCTCCACAGGAGTACAATTGGAATGGATACAAGAGATTGTTTCAAATCGTGCGACAGCTTAAAATGAAGTTACAGGTATTCGATGCCATGCCTTCAGTTATGGTGCTTTTGTTCTATAGCACATCATCTTGTCTATGTTTTAAAGGTGCAGATACAAGTACTTATAAATCTTATCATATTCATTAGGAGTATGATGGATGATATATTTCGAAAGTTGACAAGCTTTTCATAAAGCATAAACAGACGTTAATTCAAAAGAAATAACTGTTGTTGCTTATATGTTTATCTCTTAGAATTATATTAAAATTTGTGAAGTTTTAATTGGAATGAGGTTGTTATGTTCTTTCATGAATGTGTTCTCAAGTTTTAATTACGGTTTTTGGATAAGCTCTACTGGAATAGTTCCTCCGTTGTGCCCATACAGAAAATACATACTTATATTCTGCAAAAAAATAAAAAAATAAAAAAATTTGTGCCTCCATCCAGAATGGAGGCATGGGCCATGCCTCCATTGTGGATGGAGGCACGAGCGATGCCTCCATCCAGAATGGAGGCACGGCTCGTGCCTCCATTCTGGATGGAGGCACCAGCCGTGCCTCCATTCTGGACGGAGGCACCGTGTCCTCCGTCCAGAATGGAGGCACGGCCCATGCCTCCATTCTGGATGGAG
>CAIGRO010256805.1:0-10025 GCA_903798355.1 Fraxinus baroniana
ACTTTAGTATTGGGCCGTGCTTGTTAGGCCTATACACTTGGGCTGCATTTTCAGTGTGTCAACAGTATGCATAATAAAAGATTCAAAATGGGCATATTCTCTATTCATATGACATATTCTTTGTTAATCTAACTTCAATTTAGGGTTTTTTTAGCCCCTTTTTTGTAAAAAAAAAAAAAAATAATAATAATGATGCATTTTTGGATAGTGTATTGAAGAAAAAATGTGCGGTTAAAGGATAAGAAAAAGTTTTAGATTACGTGTAATATTATTATATTAAATAATGTGGTTGAAATGGAATTAAAACGCTATTCAAGAATACAATATATATATATTTTTTTTCCAAAAAATGAAGCTCAAACGGGGCTTAGCATATATTTGGTAAGTTGATTATAAACATGTATAAATGAATGATGAAGAAGTGTACCTGTAAAAAAAAAAAAAAAATTTGAATCCCAACCTTGAGGGCCCCCACCGACCCTGCCCGGATCATCGTGGAGGAGGTAAATCGCAGGATGTGCCTCACAGGAGCCAGAGTGGAGAGCTTATGGATAGGCTTGGACTATTAACCCTATGGTAACTCCCGCTTGCAATAAAGCCAATTTCACCTTGCGAGAAATCGAACTCTGCACACTGAGCCCTAACCGCCCCCCTTTGCCACTGAGAGATTTGCTCTAATTCTCGTTCTGCCTATATACATGCAAGATCATAAGCAAATAGTACTTGTAGATTCTACAAAATGTGTGGAAAGTTATAAAATGTGTGGTTGANTAACTCCCGCTTGCAATAAAGCCAATTTCACCTTGCGAGAAATCGAACTCTGCACACTGAGCCCTAACCGCCCCCCTTTGCCACTGAGAGATTTGCTCTAATTCTCGTTCTGCCTATATACATGCAAGATCATAAGCAAATAGTACTTGTAGATTCTACAAAATGTGTGGAAAGTTATAAAATGTGTGGTTGAAAAATTATAAATATCATGAAATATAAAATTAAAATTAATTATAAATCCTAATTTAGATTTTTATCAAAATTTTAATCCACATTGAATAAGGACATTATATAAAAATTTTAAAAAGTACAATAATGAACCGGTGAATAAGATCAATCCTACCTATAAAATGTCGTAATGAACATATAATACTAAACTGTGCGATAAACAAACCAGATTTCCATTTTTTTTTTTTTAACCATTTAGCCTATAATTGGTGTAAATTAAAATTATATATTTAGGAGATTTTGATAAATGTCGATTGAATGAAGGGAGGCTACTCCCCGAAAATGTCTCGCCCATAAGTTCCTTTGTCGTTCAATTAAAAAATTATGGATTTCATGAAATATATAATTAAATTAATTGTTAATTTTGACTTAATGTTAAAATTAGATTTTAATCTATATCAAATATCGTTTAGCATTTGTTTTGACTCTTTTTAAATTAAAATTCTTTATTTTCATACTCATTTTTAATTATACATTCACATAATAAAGTATTTTATACGTAAACTCGAATATTTTTTATACTTTTTAATCATACATTTTTTTTTAAAAAAAAAATTACTCAAAATACCTTTTTTTTTTTTTTTTGAATTTCTCTTTATAATAATCGTCAAACAGGTTGATAGCCTGTTTGATAGAGATTAAAATCAGATTAAAATTGAAAAAATAGTCGTTATTATTGACTTTTATTAGACGGATGAGACCCAATAACGATCATATTTTCAATTTTAATTATTACCAAAACTAAATATTGTTTCATGTGTACTACCTTTTCCCATACTTTAATCAATGTACTGGAGCGAGTGGAGTTCAGTACCAGACGAAAGGCGCGTGGAAAGTTCTCTATCCGCTTCCACCACATGAGCTGTTTCCACAGACCAGAAATTAACATTACTTGCTGATTGACGATTCCCATTTGTACAGATTATCAAAATGTTTGGCTAAAAGTTTAAATAATTTACTTATAAGTAATAAGCGAATTTACAATATGATAATAGTTTTTATATCTACTGAGTACTTATATTTATTTTACGATAAGCTACAATGACACGACATATTAATTTATTGGTAAATAAATTTATGCTACATTCCAAAATTTAATAGGGTTATCCTCAATTAGAATTTTGATGAATTTCGTAATTTTGAATAAATTTCTATAAAATTCTTAGGAATCCCATTATAAAAAAAAATGAAGTTTTAAAAAAATTCGTTATATGTATTTTTAAATTTGAAATCCATCCAAAACTATTGAAATCTCTTTATAATTAAATCATTATAAATTCACGAATTATTGAAGACGCTTATAATTTTAATATAATCCTTTAAAATTTCTATTGGGGATGTATGAATATAAAATTACTTTTAAAATTCGCTAAATGATTTAATGATTAATTGATGTTTATGTCACCGTTGCTTAGTATAAGTTAAGCAATAATACTTAATAGATCATTTTCTAAAAAGTATAAATAAATTACTTATAATTCTTATTAAAGTCAAACTTATTTTTAAAAAAAATTATGTTATCTAGCGGTTTTTAACAACAATTTAGTTGGCAGCGAAACCGTTGTCATTGATAAAAATGTATCATAATTTTATTGAACTACTACCATCTAAACGGGTGCTAAGTAACATCACTGTTTATAAAATTAAATTTTTTGTTTAAAAACAAGGAAAAAAAGTATTTTATTAAGACAAAAAATTACTTAAAAGTAATTATATATTTTTTAGGTTTAGCCAAACATGCTCATAATACTGCATAAGAAAAAAAAGAAAAAAGAACAAAAAATGGATAGAAAACCCTCTTCTTGACTTCCAAATTTAGCTTCGTCTCTTCTAAGTTCCAACTCTCCTCCCCATTCTCCGGATCCCAATACACTGCAATGATCCACCATTGATACAGAAAAATACACAGATCCAAACTATACATACACTCCCCTTTGTGTATCTATATCCATATCCATTTATATATGTCTCCTTCACCAAACTATGAATTTCAAGAATGGTGGAACAACCAAAGAGCAAGCGACCACAACGAGCTGTTATCTTCATCGGAAACTTCGAGTTTTTTGACGGTTGATATACGCAGCCCCTCCACGGCGGCGGCAGTGTCGGAGAAGGACCGGTCACGTAGTGCTCGCCAGCTTTCATGGATTTACCTCCTTAAGGTCCATCAAATCGCACATTTCTTGGCCTTTATAACCAATGGATTTATTACCCTTATTCGCACCGCGAAGCGCCGTGTCTCGTCCAGCTCCTCCGGCTCTCATCGGTCTGAATCGAGGTTTTATAAGGTCATTAAGTTTTTCTTGTTGATTAGTATTGTTTTGTTGATTTTCGAGCTCATTGCCTACTTTAAAGGCTGGCATTTTAGTCCTCCGACTCTGGAATCGGAGGTTGAGGACTTAGTGGAGTACATCTATGCTAAATGGTTAATAATAAGGGCGAATTACCTGGCGCCCCCATTGCAGAGCTTGACAAATGCGTGCATCGTGTTGTTCATGATACAGTCGGTGGATCGGTTAGTTTTGGTGCTCGGGTGTTTCTATATCAAGTTTAGAGGTTTGAGACCGGAGGCTGAGACGGAGTTCATGGAAGATGCCGAAAATGGGGGCATGAATTTGGAGGATTATCCGACGGTGATGGTGCAAATACCTATGTGCAATGAGAGGGAGGTAAGAAGATGTAGGTTTTCAAAATCTCCACTGAGATTTATCTTTTACTAATTTTCAGTTTATTTTATTTACTACAATGAATATTGATTGAAGTGAATGTGCGAAAGTGTATGATGTAATTATTAAGGATGTTTTCGGCAGAGATTAAAATCGGATTAAAATTAAAAGATTAATCGATATTGATGACTTTTATTAGACGAATGACACCTAATAACGGCTATATTTTTAATTTTAATTGGATTTTTGAGCTATACCGAAGACGCCCCAAGTTTTGTTTTAGGTTGATACTTATAGGAAACTTTAGTTGAAATGTTTGCTAGTGCAAATATGCTTTCTAACTTTAAGTTGATTCTTAGCTTGGGCTTTTGTTAGCATCCTATAGCACACTTTTTAGTTGGTTGGTTGATTATTAAATATCCTCAAAATGAACAAAAGGTCGCCCATTTTTCGATAACTTCAATTTCTTTCGGTCCTCAGCTTCGAAAGCCAAATGGAAGGACCTATTATGAAAAAAGAATAGGACATTCTTGTAACTTATGAACTCGAAGAATTGTTACCAGAGGCCATCCACTTCATGTCTTTAAATTCCCCCCTGCTAACTTTGTCTCAATATTGTAGTCTTAAACATTCATGAAATACATTTCTTTATTTCTTTACGTCTTTGATGAGACTGACTGTAACATGCTCAAACAATTCAAATAACCCAACCTGATAATGTTTTAACCTTTGCTCCCACAGAAGATGATAAAGGAACAGACATGGTGAATTGTTGGTCACTATTTTATATGCTAGAAACATATTTACCCTTCTTGTACAAACATAACGTTTATGATGAAATTCTTTTAATTGACATTTTTTTCCTGACAAGATGCATAAATGTTTAGAGGAAAGTGTAAAGTCTTTTTCCCTGCATTACTATCATTAATTGAAGTTATTATTGTTTATACAATTAACATTGCAGCAAAATATTAACGCCATGTTCGGTACAGCTTAAAATCCAATTAAAATTAAAAATATGGCCGTTATTGCGTCTCACTCGTCTAATAAAAATTAACTATAACGGTTAGTCTTTCAATTTTAATTCGATTTTAATCTCTACAGAACACGCCCTAAATTCAAAATGTCACCTTGTTCTAATTGAGGTAAAGTCCTTAGTTGGAAAAGCAATAATAGTTGCCATTTATTATAATTATATAATTATAATAGCACTTTTTATTTTTAGACGGGTATGGGATCCAGATCTTCCATGACAGTATTCTAAACCTAGAATGAAATCATCTTCATATTACAATTGCCAAAGAAACAATCAAGGTAATCTATCTCTCATAGAAAAACTTCATTCAACAGACTTTTTATAACATTTCTGTTCCATTAGAGAATGAGCGGACTTAGAAAACATGATAACACTTTCTTGATACATTCATATTTAAAAGCATAGAATCAATTGAATACAGAAACATAAGTTTGTGATGTAATTGCAACTCTATTAATATATAAAGTTGCTATATGTTTAGTTCGAGTACCCTCAGGGTCAATGAGGTGACTACCCGGCCGTAAACTTCAGAGCCCCGTGGAATTAGTCGAGGTGCGCGCAAACTGGTTCGGTTATTAAAAAAAAAAAAAAGGTTGCTATATGTTAACTGATGGTAATATCTATTTACATAATTTAATGATGTAAGTTTAAACTCTTTTTATTGAACTGTGTCAGGCTCGAAAGAGTGTCTCAATTTCATTTTAAGTGGAAGTATCCTCTCCTCATGATAATTTCTTCTATCTGGAGAGACAAGAAGTGAAAAATAAAATCATTTAGTCATTGACTTCAGATTGCATATCTCCGTTTTTTCAATTTTGAAGTAGTTTCATCTATTGTGAGTTTGAGTTCTTTGTACAATGGTGCTCAGGTATATCAACAATCTATTGCGGCAGTATGTATTCAAGATTGGCCTAGGGAGAGAATGCTTGTACAAATACTGGATGATTCTGATGATACAAATGTTCAGGCCCTTATTAAGGCAGAAGTGCATAAATGGCAACAGAAGGGTGTGCACATCATATACAGACATCGTCTTGTTCGCACAGGCTATAAGGCTGGGAATCTTAAGTCTGCAATGAATTGTGATTACGTCAAAGATTATGAGTTTGTCGCAATATTTGATGCTGATTTCCAGCCAGCTCCAGATTTTCTGAAGAAAACTATTCCTTATTTTAAGGTAATCTAGATATAAAAAATTGACTGTAGAAATTCTTTTATAAGCACATAGTTTCTTTTTTTTAATTGACATATGAAGTTTCTACACATTTTCTTTCAGTCTTTGTTTAGCATGGGGTAACTCCCATACCAGCCATAAGAGTCAATTACTAGGCTGTTGTGCCAAAATCCAAATGCCAAGGCTGAGACGACTAATACATGATATGGCTCTTGGGGTCTAAGGTGTAATGTAGTTTTGTTAACACCTTGAATCCAGATTATACTTGAATCCACCTGGAGTGATGAGTGTAAGGCTGCATAGTGTCCTCCAGTAAAAAAAGCTACGTTAAAGCAAAAAGAGAATAATATATGGGGAAACATGGCCAAAACCAATAACTGTGAGAAATGTCTTGTAATGTAGGTACTTGATTTTCATTCACCTTGTTTAGGTTGACTATGAATATTGACAAATTAGGCTTCAAATGACCATGTTTCTCATGTTGTTAACACATTTAGCCTCACGTCGGAAAGCATCTGGAGATGACTGAAACACTTTTCTATATACGAAACTATCTGAATCATCATAATAGCCTCTGTTTGGTAAGAATTTATAAAAGATTTAATCTAAAAATAGGTAGAAACGAGTGGTGGATAAGTGAATACTATTTGTGGGTCCATTGAAATGCATGGTTGAAAATGAGGTTTGACAATTTATAAATGATTTATAAATTTTGCCTTACGGAGGCTAAATAATCTTTATTACACTGTAAAAATTGTGGTAAGGAACAAATTGTTTCTTGTATTTTGTAGGGAAAAGATGATCTTGCCCTGGTGCAAACCAGGTGGAGTTTTGTCAACAAGGACGAGAATTTACTGACGAGGTTGCAGAACATAAATCTGGCTTTCCATTTCGAGGTCGAGCAACAAGTCAATGGGTGGTTCATCAACTTCTTTGGTTTTAATGGAACTGCTGGTGTGTGGAGAATCAAAGCCCTGGAGGACTGCGGTGGCTGGTTGGAGCGAACAACAGTTGAAGACATGGATATTGCTGTCCGTGCTCACCTTTGTGGTTGGAAGTTTATTTATCTGAATGATGTCAAGGTTTGTCAGCTATTGAGAATTGTGCTGTCCTTGACACATAATACTTGTTCCATATGGTGGTTCAGTTCTTTCTCATCTTGTGCAGTGTTTATGTGAACTACCTGAATCTTATGAGGCATACAAAAAGCAGCAACACCGCTGGCACTCAGGACCTATGCAGTTGTTCCGCTTGTGCTTTGTTGACATACTACACTCGAAGGTTGGTGAGGTTCAACTGTCTATGATTTAACTCAATTTTCTTGCCTAAAGTCAATTTTTAGTGTGTGTGGGTGAAACGAAAATTAGACTAATCAAGATGTTCAGCTTTGTTGTAGATACATCTATTCTCATGTTTTTTTGAGGCACTTCACATGAGCTCCAACCCCTACTGCCCCTCTCCCTTTCCTGTTATTTTCATGGTGGAGGGTCTGAGCTCCCCCATCTCCTCCACATGCTACCCACAGATTTCTACATCATATTTCACCCACACATATTAGGTGTGTTAGAAGTGCTTGACTGCTCCTAAGCGAATAATGCTTTCTTTACCCGTGAAGAATTTCTATATTCCAACGATTATCTATATCCTCGAACTCTATTTTCAAATGTTACAACCAATTCAGAACACTCACAGAATGGGCATATATTTATTTATTATGCACTTTTTCTTCCAATCAAGTTCAAAATTTCCGCACTCTACCAAGTTATTGCATTAATTGTAGGGCCGTAGGCTATCATTTTATTTTAATACGAACTTCTTAACATTTCAGGTGAGCTGGGTGAAGAAAGCAAATCTAATACTTCTCTTCTTCCTCTTGCGGAAGCTTATACTACCATTTTACTCGTTTACTCTGTTCTGCATTATTCTTCCGTTGACCATGTTCCTGCCAGAAGCTCAGCTGCCTTTTTGGGTTGTATGTTATATCCCAGGACTTGTCTCTATACTGAACATCCTTCCTTCTCCTCGATCATTTCCATTTATCGTGCCTTATCTTCTTTTCGAGAACACAATGTCTGTGACCAAGTTCAATGCCATGGTATCAGGACTCTTCCAGTTTGGAAGTTCTTATGAGTGGATCGTCACCAAGAAATTGGGTAGATCATCAGAAGCAGATTTAGTTGCCATGGTGGAAAATGAATCTGCGCCTTTGGTGGAAAGTGGCTTGGTCCCCAGGTCATCCTCCGAATCAGGTCTTGCTGAACTTAACAAACTAGAAATGACCAAAAAGACCGGGAAAAAAAGAAGAAACCGTCTGTACAGGAAGGAACTTGCTCTTGCCTTCATATTGTTGACCGCATCGGTGAGAAGCTTGTTATCCGCACAGGGAATTCACTTCTATTTCCTCTTGTTTCAAGGTATCACTTTCCTAGTTGTTGGACTTGATTTGATAGGAGAACAGGTGAGTTAATGCAACTGATTTTCATTATGTGTTGCTAGCTGTTCTGCATCGATTAGGCCATGAACACAAAAAGAAATCAAGCATTTACTTATAATTCACGTAACATTGTGACCCTGGGAAAGGTCCACATTCATACGTTTGAAGAAAGATTTTATACCATTTTGTTAGTGTTAAATTATATGCCCTCAATTGATGCAAGTGGCTTTTAAGTTGTGAAGATCTTATGAGAAGAGTATATATAGTAGCAGGATCATTGGATTTTATCAGAATCTGTTAGAACAATTTGATTTTATTGTACATGTTGCCTGTGTAAGTTTAGAAGGCTTTTGTTTCATTCTTTATCTTTGTAATTGACAATGTGATGTACAATTACATATATTTTTATGGGAAAAGGAAACATTCACTTGGAGTTTATGTTATCAGTTATGAGTGATGTTGTGAAGTTAATTGCAGCATCCATTTTCCAAATAAATGGAGAATGGTGCATGTTTGGCAAAGCTTAAAAAATTACTTTTTATGGAAATGAATTTTTAGACCTAACTACAACAACTCAGAAAAATAGCATATGTTATTTTGAAAGAGATGTTACTTGTAAATCCGAGCTCGAAATCAACGGATTTGCAGATTTGACTAATGAAGAATTCCTTGCAAAGTATACTTAACACTCGATGGCATCCTTTTATATATCAACTTAGCTATGTTCAATCATCAAAATGTGCGAGCAGTACGACTTACTCTTCATTGACGAGCAAGAGTCAAAACCTAACTATGCAATTCTATGTTCGATCCTCATTTTCTAAAACCCATTTGTTTTTTCTCAAATTTATTTCTAGATAAGACTAGTACCCTTGTTTGATCCCAATTTCGGGGAAAATATGTATTTCTGAATAGTAATTTTTTATTGAATGTGGTTAAAAGATGAGAATTTTTTCGATTCACATGTAAAATTATTTTGTTGAAAAATGTTGCTGAAAAAAATGAGTTCTTTGATCCCCAAACAAGGACATAACTTTTACAAATTTTTTAACCATATATTTCTTTAACTTTAATCAAAATTGAATAAAAATTGAGAAAATTACCTAAAACCCTTCTTTTCAAGATTACAATTCAAAAATAAGGGGATAAAGTTTTACAATTCAAAAATCAGGGATTAAATAAGATTATTAATTAATATTATAAAATTTAAAATTAATTTAATTACACCCCACCCCACGCCACGCCACCCCACTCCACGCACACAACCCATTTTAAAGAATTTTGCTCATCTGCCAGGTTATGGATCACAGGCTCTGTCCATGCCCTCTCACATGAGGGCCCCACCTGATTAAAAAAATCACTCCAAAATGTTTTAACACCCACCCCCCATGAGAGAAAACCTCTGCCAGGCCGGTGCAGAGTAGCAAGGTTGCATTTTAAATCCCTAAATCACCATATTCACAATTCACTTACCTCTCTCTCATTCTCTCTCTGTCGGAGTAGAGTAGCGGTGGTGCCGGTGGTTGGTCGCGGTGATGGTGGCGGATCTGGCGATGGCACTGACACGGCGGTACCGACCGCTCCTCTCCTCCCTCGTTGCTGATCCTCGTCGTCATAGAGGTGAACGCCGCCGTGATAGCATAAATGCTTTAAAATATTCTCAAACCACACGAGTTTTAGCCATTTGAGCTGTGGTTGGACCTATAATCGGAGGAA
>CAIGRO010256814.1:0-13582 GCA_903798355.1 Fraxinus baroniana
ATAACTAGTGTAGGCTATAGTATGACTACCTTCATAGCTCCTTACGTGGTCTCATCTCTCTATCTATAGCTAATTGATAATCGATTAGAGGGTCTTGGTCGATATGATTCTCTTCTACAATATCTTCATCTTCTTCTAACTCTATGTTCTACTAATTTTGTTATGTATCACTCTCTACCTCACTTAAAGTAGTGGGGACGTGGACACTCACTTTCTCCACCTCAACTAGGAACACTTCTCTAATAGATTCTTGTTGTTTTTCACTCTCCATACAAGGCAAATTGGACTCATTAAAGGCAACATTGTGACTTAAGATTATTTTTACACCCTTTTGGCTTCTATCCCACAACTTATACCCCTTAACTCCCTTAAAATATCTTAAGAACACGTATTTCTTAGCTCTAGGTTTAGTTTGTCCTCACTTTGACAAGAGAAAGAAACACAACCAAAAGTTTTAATTATCATACCATTTTTCATATGATGTATCACAATTTAAGGCAGTAGACAGAGTCATATTGGTTAAATAGCATGCACCCATAACAACTATACCCTAGAAAGATATAGACACACCAAAAATTAACATCATACACCTAACTTTATCAAGTAAAGTACGATTCATCATTTCAACAACCCCATTTTGCTGAAGAGTGTATGTCGCAGTCTTATGTCTAGTTACGCCACATTCATTACACAAACCATCAAAGCAAGCATTATAGAATTCAAAACCATTATCAGTTTTCAATTATTTTACCCTTTTACCTATTTGGTTTTCTATCTTAACTTTTCAATTTTAAAAATTTGAAAAAGTCTCTGATTTATGTGTTGGAAAATAAACACACACGTCTAGAAAAGTTATCAATTATAGATATTGATTCTACCAAAAATCGCACCTGTTGAATTTTGAGCTTGATGATTGAGAATGAGCATGAACAAGATCTTCCGGTACCTGAAACAAAAGCGTCGAAGTTTGTCCTCCTCGTCTATCCGATGCTTAAGTTAGAGAAAAAATAGAGAAATAAGATATATGTTGAAAAATATATGTGAAAAGGTACCTGAATAATAATCCAGTGCCTCATATTTATAGAGCTAAGTAGTAATGGACTCTTAGTAGAACTCATCACCTTATTTTTCAGAATGACTTATGGTAGGAGTTAGTGTTGGAATAAAACTAGAAGTCTCACCTTACTTTACCTATAGTATTTTCCAAGACAGACTCGTTACAGTCCTATAATTTCTTGAATATTGGTAATTGGATAGGGTTAGAGTCCTTACGGGGTAATGATTGTCACCATTCGATCATAGAGTACATTGGGAAGTTGGTTATGGTAAATGCCCGACCACACATCTCGAGGATGACCCATGTAATTTTGTAGGTATTCATGAGAGCAATCCTCGAGGTATACCGAGGACTATCAAGTCTCGAGGACATGGGTCCCATAATTGAGAATGGGGAGCCCTTGCAGTCCTCATGCTAATGTGCCATAATGATCACATCACTGGCCCCTGTGCATCCACTCCTAAAGCTCGAGAATTAGGTGTGGGTGCACATGCTCAATCCCTAGTGACAGGCGAGTGGGATGCTTGTTATTTGAATGCTCAAGATAATTCGATGTCGTTCACTTTATGAGCTTTGATTGTTCGGGTTAGAATATGGTGGTGAATAGGGACCGTTGGATAGTTAACACTTAGCAAGATCCAATGGCCCAAATGACGACTCCTGGGCTTTCTTTTCAATGCCTATAAATAGCCATTTCACTTTTTCATTTTTCACTTTTCACTCTGCTATAAAATTCCTCCTGCAAGGTCGAGGTCGATCACAGTTCTTAGGATCTTTTGGTTGTCGGATAATCATTAAGGTAAGGCTCAAGACTTTAAGTTATTTTCTTAGTTTTTTTATTGAGAGATGTCGAGTAATGAGGGTTCTGGTAGTTTGAGTGTTATCGATGATATAGAAACCTCGATGATCCCCGTAGCTATTTCCCGAGATAATCGCCCTAGGTGCCAAGTAACATTGAGTTTAAATACCCCGACGAACCCTGTATGTTTAAGAAACACCTCACCGTGGTAGCAGCTTGAGAGTTTGGGCTAATGGCCAGTTGCCTTGTCTCAAGGATAGGATGGTGATTTCTCGAGAAAGGGAGTTCGTTATTTTCGGGACATACTGAAAGTTGGGTTTAGGTGGCCTTTGCACCCATTTTTCTAAGTCTTTTGGTCGAGCACTCCATGTGCCCAGGGTAGTTAATGCCCAATGCATGGAGGATGCTCATCTATTTCTTCATAGCATGTAGGTATCTGGGGATCGAGCCCTACGCGACCTTTGTCGAATGTTGTTCGAGCTCAAGAAGCTCCCTCAGTAAACGTGTTTTGCTTACTTATCAACTCGAGAGGGAATTTTAAGGTCCCGAACATGCCAAGCTAAGGACTGGAAGGATAAATGGTTTTACATAGTTACTCAAGATCCCAACCTTCCCTTCTGGTTGAGGTTGAGTGTCCCTGATGCTGCAAAGTTTTGTGACGGTCATGCTTATTTCGAGTCATTAGAGATGGATAGGCAGATACTTGAGGGGCTCAAACCCTTAGTGCTAGATATAAAGAAAATCCTCGTGGATGAAGTTCTAGACCTCGTCGATGTTAGAGGCCTCGAGGGTAGGGCTTTATACTTTGTATTCTTGAGTTCTATTCCTGATGATATGGTCGAACTAATAAGTTGTATCTTCCATGCAAAAATGTCTTTTGATCCCTTCGCCCTCCGTAAACTCATGAATGCAAAGGCACCTTAGCCTCAAGCTGCAATATCAACCAACGAAAAAAAGAGACCCCAAGTCTTGAAGCGAGATGACACAAAAAGGGGGCCTGGAGAAACTTCCCAACCCATACAGCATGAGCCGAGCCCTAAGCCAATATACTGTCGACTCAATTACCCCGGGAACTTCCTCCTCACCTTATCCCCGAGGTTGTAGGCCTCGAGGATTACTGTATTTTCTCTATTACCTCGGTTATCGAGGAGATGTTGGGTTCGACGAAAGGATGAAAGCCCTCAAGTTCCTCACCTTGAAGGTAAGAGCTTAGATTATGTTTTAGAATTTTGTTATGTATTTATCTTGGTATTTACACAAGCTTGTTCCTTGTTTAGACCCTGAGTATTGCCCAAGGCCTCTCGTTGCAAGGTATGGACGAGTCGCACAAAATGGTCGGGCTTCTAGAGGCTGTCGAGCTGAGGGACAAGAAGTTGTATAATCTGAAGGTCGGGTACGTAGTTATTTTGAAGGAGCGCGATGACGTCAGGAATGAGCTAAGGAAAGCTCGGACGAAATAGGTGCTGCAAAGGACAAGGCCAATGAAGCTAACTTAGAGCTCGAGCGCCTATGTAAAGAATATGAAGCCAAGTTAGCTGAGGCCAGGGCACGGGCTTGGGAAGAGTTCAAGATGTTCGATGAATGTGATAGGCTGAAGGTTGAGTACGCTTCAGGGTCCTACTTCCATGCCTTCAAAGAGGCCAGAGCCTATCTTCGGGCAAAGCTCCATGATGTTCAGCCCAACGACTTAAAGTTCGTGCTCGACATGGCTGACAGCCTCGTTCTATCTGACATTGAGGATACTGAAGAGGGTAAAGGCGACAATGATGAGGTCGACATTGAACCTCTAACCAAGATCCTGGGTACGAAGATCTAGATTAGGATTCCCCGTCCCGAGCTCTTTTTTGATTGTAAATTCCCAAGTACATTGCCCAACAATATGAGCTATTTTGTCTGTTAAATTTTGCAAATATAATACCCAAGCTTATGGGCCTTTTGTTTTATTTTTTCAATGAACATATGCTCGACGACCATATTAAAACGACGACTGACCTAGCATTTGGGCTCGACATGAGTTTATTGGCTTTCCTATATTCGATTATAACACAATTAACTATTAATAAACTCTTGACCTCAACGATAACAAAATTAACTGTTTAATAGTCTTTAGCTCGACAAAAGCAAAATTAATTAACTGTTTTAATGAATTCTCAAGCTCGACGATCAGACAATTAATTGATTTTTTGACAAGGTTTTGATCTTGATAAGCATTCGATTAATGTCTAGAGCTCGAGGATTACGTAATTAATTAACTTTTTTAACATCTAGAGCTCGATGAACAAACTTGTTGGTCATTTGCTCGACGACTAGACCATTAATTCAATCTTAACGATAAGATAATTAACTATCTTTTTGATAAAGTACCGAGCTCGAGGATAGCACAATGACTAAACTTAGTAATGAGCTCGAAAATAGCTTAATTAATGAAGGTATGGAGCTCGATCATGGCTCAATCAATCTGACTTTGCAAGTTTTAACCTTGACGACTACACACTTAACTGAGTTTTTGTCCGAGTTCTGATCCCGACGATGGCACAAATAAGTTGAGGCTGTCTCGATCTCGAGCATTGTTCGAGGACATCTTAGTCTAAGATTATATTTTTTGGAATGGTCATGCTCGAGCATTCTTTAGAGGTACTTACTCATAGCAGGTCTTTGGTGTGCATGCCCATGGAAAGTCTTTAGGTGCCTGCTCATGACAGATCTTTAGGGTGCATGCCCATAGCATGACTCGGAGGTTCTTGCTCATGACAGATCTTTTGAGTGCATGCCCATAGCATGTCTTGGAGGTGCCTACTCGTGACAGGTCTTTGAGGTGGATGCTCATGGCATGTCTTGAGAAATTTGCTCATGTCATGCCATGAGGTGCTTACTTATGATAAGTCTTTTGAGCGCATGCCCATAGCATATCTCGGAGGTGCCTGCTCGTGATAGGTATTTGGGAAAAATACTTAAAAACATTTTTGTTGGGACATTCCCAATGGTTATTTCATATAAGCTTTCCTATAATCTAAACAAGTGTAGGCTCGCAGGCTTTGCTAAACGAACTAATAGGAAAGAATGAGCGGAGTGTACAAGCCTGACCAAAAATTAAACTAACTAAAAATGAGAAAAAAGTGCATGCAAGCCCAAAAATAAAAGTAAAATTAACTAAATTAAAAAGACAAGGTGAAGACCACTACTGGTAATAAGTCTTGAGGTTGTCAGCGTTCCAAGGCCTTGGCAATGGCCTTCCGGACATATCTCTCAAACTATATGCTCCTCCTCGGACTTGTCTAATGATCTCATAAGGTCCTTCCCATGCCGTGCCAAGTTTGCTAGGTGCATGACCCGCGGCCTCAGCCCTTCTGACCACTATATCCCAACCCTAAATCTCTTGAGTTTGACATTGCTATTAAAATATTTGGTCATCCCATTCTGATAGGAGGCAACTAGCAGTGCAGCCTGTTAAGATATTTTGTGGTATGTTCCCCAGTACTTTTCTCCAAACACCTCAATGATGGAAGGGTAACTTCAATTGGGATAGTGGCCTCCAACCCAAAAGCCAGCATAAATGGGGTCTCAGATGTTGTAATCTTGTGCAAAGTCCTATAAATCCACAATATAGAGGAAACTCGCCGGGCTAGTTACCAGGAAGACCTTTGATCTTTGTGTGAAGGTCTTGCAATATAATCTGGCTAGTCACCTCGACCAGATCATTACTCTAAGGGTGTGAAACCGATGTTAGGTGATGATCTATCCCAAGGTTGGTGCAAAAATTCTTGAACTGTATATTATCAAATTGCTTCCTATAATTATGAGCACCTTAGGTATCCCGAACCTGCATATGATAGACTTTTAGATGAAAGACCTTAGCTTGGGATCTAAGATAGTTACTAGAGGTTCTGCTTCTGTCCACTTTGTAAAGTGCTCTACAGCCACAACCACAAACTTTAACTATCCTCTTGCCATTACAAAGGGCCAGAGAATGTTAGCTCCTAATTGTTCGAAAGGGGCTAAACAATTTATGGGGGTGAGCTCTTCAGCAGGAATATGAATGATGTTGTCGAATCTTTGGCACTTATCACATCTCTTCACACAGTCCGATGCATATTTCTTCATGGTTGACCAATAGTATCCGTACCTTATGAGCTTGAAGGCTGGATCTCGTGCTCCTTGATGATTACCACATATTCCTTCATGGACTTCTACCAAAGCTTTGCCTGATTTAGAAAGCCTAAGGCATCTGAGATATGGAAGTGTAAAACTCCTGTAAAAGAGGACTCGTTCGATGATACAATATCTGGGAGCTCTAGATCGAATGCTCATAGTTTCTTTTGGATCCTCGGGGAGGTTTCCATTAGTTATGAATTCAACTATGGGGTCATTCCCATTAGTTATGAATTCAACTATGGGGTCCATCAATGAGGGCTCATTATCAATGTCCATGACACTCAGTTCCCAACCTAAGCTAGGCTCTGTTACCATTTAATGTACACTATTTTATCAAGTCCATCTACTTCCATGAATACAAGTTTTGATAATGTATCTGCCTTACCATTATCATCTTCTCATCTTTCCTTTCGAATGATCCCTTAATCTGCTCGACAACCAGTTGTGAATTGCTAAAGAGCTTGACATGTTCAATGCCCAAGCTGTTACCAAGTTCAAGAGCAATGACAACAGTCTCATACTTCGGCTCATTGTTATTGGCTTCAAATTCGAATCTGAGTGCCAATGAGTTTGATACCCCATCAATGAATAATTCCAAGGTATTCATCGTAGTGCTCGAGATATTCTCTAGCCCCTAAGGCCTAGGGGTGAGCTCTGCGATGAAGTCTATTAGTACTTGTCCTTTGATAGAAGGTCGGGGCTTGAACTCTAAATCGAATTCACCAAGTTCAATTGTCCACTTCAACAAACTTCATGAAATATCTGTCTGAGTGGCTTATCTGTGAGCAACCCAATTGGATGTGACTAAAAATACTTTCATAACTTTCGAACCGCCATAACCAGTACAAAGGCAAGTTGTTCTACAAACATATATTTTTTCTCTGCATTAAGCAATACCTTGTTCACATAATAGATGGTTGTTAGGCCTTCTTCACCTCCTTCACCAGTACACTGCTCACTGCATTTTGAGATACAGCCAGGTATAAGTACAATATATCTCTGGGCTCAGGCTTTGTGAGGACTGGAGGAGTCGCCAATGTATGTTTGAGTTCCCAAAGAGCTCTTTCACATTCCTCATTCCAACTGAAACCTTTGTTGCCTCTATAAACTTTGAAGAGGAAAAACACTCGTCGGCTGCTCTAGACATGAACCTATTCAAGGCAACGACCCTACGTGTCAACTTTTGAACTTCTTTCTTGATCCTAGGTAATTCTATGGATAATAAGGCCTGTATTTTATCTGGATTCACCTCAATCCCCCTATACATGATCATGAATCCCAAGAACTTTCCTGATGCCACCCCAAAAGCACACTTTGATGGGTTTAACTTCATCTTATATCTCAAAAGTTCAAATAGTAGAGAACACCTCCTCTAGGTTAGAAATATGTTCATTCACTTACTTACTTTTGACCACCATGTTGTCGATATAGGCCTCAATGTTCTTGCCGATCGAGTCAACAAAGACTTTGTTGAAGAGTCTCTGATATGTTGCCCCTGCATTCTTCAAAATCAAATGGCATGACTTTGTAGCAATATATGTCGAAGTCAGCGATGAAGGATGTCTTTTCTTGATCTTCTTCAACTATAAAGATCTGGTGATAGCTCGAGAACACATCAAGAAAGCTGTACAACTTGTGGCCTGAGGTACTGTGTGCTAGGTTATCAATTCAAGGTAGGGGATAGCTATCTTTTGAGAACGTCTTGTTGAGATCTGTGAAGTCGATACATACCCTCCACTTGCCATTAGCCTTCTTGGCAAGAACAAAGTCTACGAGCCAATCTGGATAGTAGACCTTCTTGATGAACTGAACATTTACAAGTTTGTTGATCTCCTCGCATATTAACTCTCGTCTCTCTGGCACAAATTGCCTCTTTCTCTATTTTACTGGCCTAGCATCAGGTCTTATATTTAGTCTATGGACTACGACATCGATGTCTATCCCAGGCATGCCCTCAATCTTCTATACGAATATATCCATGTTGCGAGATAAGCACTTGATGAGTTCATCCTTGAAAGTGGCGTTAAGATACCAATCGATGGTTACTTTTTTATCACGTTTGACCCCGACCTATACCAAATCTTCCATTGGGGCAAGTGTATTATGATGCTCGAGCTTAAGCTTAGGGATGGACAATTGTATGACGTTAATGTTCAAATCGTGAATGCTCGTAACATAACACTTCCTCACCACTGTTTGATCCCTACGCACAACCTTTACATGACTTGTTGGAAACTTCATAGCAAAGTGAAAGGTGGATACTATGGCCCTGATTTTGTTGAGTAGTGGTCTTCCAAGGATGACGTTGTATGCTATAGGGGTTCGAACGACATGAAAAGGTACAGTCTCTGTTATGTGCTTCTGGTTTGAGCCCAAAGTTAGGGAAAGGTCAACAATACCTTTCGGAATGATTGTTCCACACCAAACCCCTGGAGGGGAGTTTTGACCATCTTGAGTTGGTAAATAGAAATTCCCATCTTCATATAGGCGTCATGGAAAAATACATTGACTATACTCCCATTATACACCAGTATCCTCTTGGCTTCAAAGTTTGCTATTATAGCGGATATAACTAAGGCATCATCATGAAGAAATGTTATACCTTCCAAACTCTTTAATTCAAATGCAATGTCTTCCATGTTGGAAAGAGTGGTCTTCTGGGCCGAACCATACTGTCGAGCATATTACTTTAGTCCACTACTTGAATCTCCTCCCGACACTGTCCCCCCAACTATGATATTGATTGTACGAGCCATGTGTTTATTACTTCCTCCTGAGCCTGAAGTCTTTCATTTGTTATGATCATTCCTTGGGCATTTATCATGTCTGACATACGTCTTCAAGAATTCTCTTCTAATCAGTGCCTCAATCTCCCGCTGTAATATTATGCACTCCTCGATTGTATGTCCATGATCCATGCGGAAGTCACAATATTTGCTCTTGTCTCTAGTCTCCGAGAAGATCACAACCTAGCAGACCATTTAAGCTCCTTAATGTCCCTGATCTCCATTAGTATGTTGGACTTAGAAGTGTTCAAACGAGTAAATGGCCTAGGTGTTCCTTTCTACTTCTGCTTGCCTCAAGCGTTATCCTGTCGCAAGTTTAGCTCGTGTGACCTCTTAAGCTAGGACTTTTCAGAGCTCGAGCTAGCCTTCATAGCCTCCTCCATAATAATGTACTTTTTACCTCAAGTTAGGAGCTCCATCACTGACTTTAGGGATATCTCAGATAAGGACATTATGAAGGCTTCACACCTTACCACATATATTAGAACTGAAACTGCTGCTGTAATGTGAACGTCGGGTATCTTTAACATCTATTTGTTGAACATCGTCATAAAGTTACGTAAGGTCTCATTAGGCCCCTAGCAGAGCTGTATGAGGGTGGCTACTGTCTTCTTGATGCACTTACTACTAACAAAGAAGGTGAAGAACTTATCAGCAAGGTTAGAGAATGACACTATAGAGTTAGGCTCTAGTGGCGAACCAATCCCTGGTAACATTAGTCAATGTATGAGAAAAGGCCTTGCACATTACTGGATTTGGTGCAACCTGTAGGTTCGCGATGTATGTGTAAACATTTAGATGGTTGATGGGATCAGTGGTCCCATCATATGTCTTTATGAGGGGGAACTTGAACCTGTACGAGATGGGATATGAAAGAACATCTGGTATGAATGGAGTGTTAGGGATGAACCCTGTTCGAGAGGGGACATGAAAGAACATCTGGTGTGAATGGAGTGTTAGGGATGAACCCTGTTGCTCCCTTGGTATTCTGTTATAGTTCTGTCGTGATCCCATCTTGCATGATCCGCGCGAGCTCGCCTGAGTCCATGGTAACCAATCTCGAGGCCGAGGCTACTGGAGGTATGCCTGAGGCCCCAAATCCACCATTGACATGGGCATCATGGGTATCCCGAGCTCGAACATCTTTTATGAACCCTTTCGATTGGCCGGTATAGGTTCTGGTGCAGGAGTATGGAGAGTATTTCTCTAGCTCAGTAGTTGAGTCAGCGTTGAAACTTGTTGATGGAGTTCTTAGAATGCTCCAGTAGTAATCACTGGGGTTTAGGAGTTGGTATTGCTGATAACTCTTCTTGATGGATTGGGGGCTCTGTGACAGGGGATTGGTTTGGAGCGGATAAGCTTGCAAGGAAGACTTGAACATGTATTCACCATGACTTTTGGTAGCGCTTCCCACAGACAGTGCCAATGATACTACCAAAAATTACACTTATTGAATCTCGAGCTTGTCAATTGAGAATGAGTATAAACAAGATCTTCCAGTACCTGAAACAAAGGCGTTAAGGTTTGTCCTCATTGCCCCTCTGATGTTTAAGTCATATAGAGAATGGAGAANCTTTTGGTAGCGCTTCCCACAGACAGTGCCAATGATACTACCAAAAATTACACTTATTGAATCTCGAGCTTGTCAATTGAGAATGAGTATAAACAAGATCTTCCAGTACCTGAAACAAAGGCGTTAAGGTTTGTCCTCATTGCCCCTCTGATGTTTAAGTCATATAGAGAATGGAGAAAGATGATATATGCTGAAAAATAATCCAATGCCTCATATTTATAGAGCTAGGTAGTAGTGGACTCCCAGCAAGACTCGTTACCTTATTTTTAGGATTGATTTATGGTAGGAGTTAGTGTTGGATTAAAACTAGAAGTCTCACCTTACCTTACCTATAGTATGCTTCAAGATAGACTCCTTACAGTTCTATAATTTCTTGAATATTGGTAATTATATAGGGTTAGAGTCCTTACAGGGTAAGGACTTTTACCAGTTTGATCATATAGTACCTTGGGAAATTGGTTAAGGAAAATGCCCGACCACACATTTTGAGAATGACACGTGTAATTTTGTAGGTATTCATGGGAGCGATCCTCGAGGTATGCCAAGGACTATCAAGTCCCGAGGACATGGGTCCCATAATTGAGAATGGGGAGCCATGGCAGTCCTCGTACTTGAGGTGCTATAATGACCACATCAAATATAAAATACTTTTTACCTCCAAGAGTGAGATTACTATCGAGACTCCACAAATCATTATGAATGTATTCTAACACTCTAGGTATCTTGCATATGCCAGATAAAAAAGACATTGAAGACACCTGATTACCCTTAGAAAATGAGGACTGGTGCGTTGGCGAGATTGAAGGTAAAATTTTGAATCCCAAACAATAGAGGGCTAATAGTTCTGAACCTTGACGAGCGAACATGGTACCCAAGGCCTAAGTACGTGGCAGTGAATGAGGCCATCCTTAAAGTTGGGTTTAGGTTGCATATCCATCCCTTCTTCCGCTTTGTTTTGAGATCCTTATGGCCTAGCTCCGACCCAATTAAACCCAAATTCATGATGGAGGGTGACCCCCTGGTGCCTTTACTAGTTCTGACAAAGTTCTCAACATTTAGTGAGTACCTTAGGAGCTGATTTTATGTTTACTACATTATTTTCATCATATAAGTGTTGTATTTGTGCAGGCGTACTGCCCCTTTGGAACTGTCGATGGAGGACTTCGACATTGTTTGCATTCTCCATCAGCTCTCGCATAAGAGCCGATCGTACGATGAGTTCATGATAAAGAAGAATAGACACTTCGTCAACAATGGTTTAATGGTCTCTCAAGGTAAATTAAAAATGTCAGTAATTGTTATTAGTTTATTAAATTGAAGTCCTAACATTTGGTAATCTTTCACAGATGACTTCCTGAAGAAGAGGGCCTTAAGGCTGGACTTTTTCCACTATACAACAGCTTATGGCTGAGGCGAGAGAGTTGAAGACTTCGTCAGCGGCTTATAAAAAACAAATAGAGGACCTGGTGAGCTCTAGCAAAAAGCTCCATCCTTCGAATGAGAGGAGAAAAATGAGGAGCCCTCGGTGAAGAAGGGAAAAATGGTAGTTAGGTCATCATCTTCTGGGCCTACTATGATAAGGTCCCCTTCTCATCAGTGTAGTATCCCAACTAGGATAATAATAAAGAAGAAAAACATGCCTCCGACAACGACTGAGGTGACTACTACCTCCAAGGCTACTTCTTGAGAACCTTTGAAAGAGGCCCGAGCGTCATATTTTTGTCAAAGAGAAAAACGCCATGATCTGATAATGTGAAGAATAGGAGGGGGACCATGAGTCCTCAAGTTTACATTTGATCCTGTTCCTTGGATTTCGTTCTATTTTGTTGAACACGCTGATAGACCTCTGGGGTTCATAATCTAAGGGGAAGTTCTATCCTAGCTAGGGGTTGCTAGCAGAGAGCCCCTCAGCATAGGACGAGACCACCACTCCTACTTCCCTTTCAACATAGGATTTTTATTTGGTAGTTGGAATGCCTTTTTCGATTTTACTCATTCCTAGCATTGGTCGTAGGTTGTTTGGGACATATCTTGAGGTACTTGAAAATCCCTCTGACCTTGAACTTGCATGAAGAGCTTATGCATGGCAGCGTTTTGTGGTATGATACTTCTCATGAAGGTAGCCATTTGGGCTACCTTAGTAGTTAATCGTGTCATCGTTCCTCCACCTCAACAGCGATGATGGTGAGGTCTCTGATGAGTGACATTAGCTCGGATGACCTCTACTTCAGAGGCCTCTCTCACTTTCCTGGGATTACCATCTTCATTGCTTGAACTCATTAACTTAGTTTTAAGACTCCTTTTAGCAACCCAAATTAATGATTGGATTTTAGCCAACTTTCACCTATTCTTTGTTTAAGAACAAGACATTTCTTTAATAGGAAAGTTTTGGCTTTTCTAGCGGTAATCAAGTTATCACAATAGAAGCATGGATTTTCTATATACGGCGCCAATCTCTTGAACCTAGAAAATGGATCTCCACATGGCCAACAGAAAGCAACTCCATCTATGTTCCTCCCTGCGCACTTGGCATAAATGATCAATTGCTCGAGGCCATTCTTGGTGATGGTGGTAGCAGCCACGAATGCTACGACGATCAATTCAGTCGATGATAATTGTAAACAACTAATTCCGATAGCGAAAACCGTCGAAATTCCTATAATATCTCAATAGGGGATGAGAAATGGTGAATTTTTAAATGTGAAGTTACATTACCTTAGAAAGGTACAAAGCATGAGTATTTATGTAGAGATTGGTGAAAGAAGAACCGTTGGATGGAGGACACGTGACTTCATCTGCTAGTTAGATGCGTCTTTTCATAGACGTCCATTTGATTGTTAAATTCATATCCAATTTACTATATTATCGGATATTCGATCCGATAATCCGATCAAAAATTAATAAAAATTAGGAAAATAAATAAATATTGGAATCAAATCATCTACATTAAATGAAAATTTGAAAATCGTGAAATAAATCGTTAAATAGGCTAGTTAACTGTAAAACAAAAACTCGTGTTTTTCCAAAAAATGATTCTATGTTCTTTAAAAAAATCTGAACTAACTTGATGCTCACTTGTTTTTACTAGCAAGCCCAATTGTGACTTCCGTCATCATGATGTTCCTTTTTAAAGGAGGGATCATGTTCTAGTTTTCTATTGATATTCGATGTGTGATAATGTATAAGATTTCACCGTTACCAACTGAAATTCCGTA
>CAIGRO010256825.1:0-19203 GCA_903798355.1 Fraxinus baroniana
AATATTGCAACAAATCACAATAATTAATTACTCAATATTCAGTTCACATGAATTAACTACAATATGTTGAATTGCTGGCTTGTATGAAATCAATAATGTAAATAACATAAAAAATTGAAGACGGAGAAAACTCTTCATTGGGTAAAAATTTCGACATCAAGCCAATAACTTCTACTATAGATAATAAGAACTTACAATATGATCCAGCACATAAAATTCACTAGAGTCATTGATCTAATTCTTGCAATCTCCAAGGCTCATTAAAACGTGCTTCACTTACACTTGCTCTCAATCTTCTGGAATTGTCTATCTCCTATTGATCACTAGGAACACATTATTCTTGTACTCTTCATGTGCTTCTGGTCCAACCTTTGAAAGTTATTGAGAAAGTACATTTTTTAAGTGAGTGTTTTGTATTATTTGAATTTAATGTTTTTTCAACTTGTGGTTGATTAGTCTCAAGAATCGAAAGTTTATTCTCACAGTTTGCATATGTTATTGGATCTTGGAATAATATTATGTGGATGTAATATAATCATCAACCACCACCAAAAACGTAATGAGCATTGTGTATTTATAATATGGGGTATTTGGATAGTGTAGGATAGATAGAACTCCTGAAAATCTCAAACTAGGGCTTCTCGAAAAATACTGTCGCTTGAGCGCATGCGAGTCTTTTATAATTATCCTTTCCGTTTATAATAATCATTTTGTCAAGGGGGAAATGAAGAAATTAATTTCTCTATAAGATGTGGCTGACTTATAACTTGGTCCCAATCTGATCTAGCACTTTCAACTAAAACACTAATTGAAGCCCAATTCACGTGATGGGCTGGCCCATATGCCCAAGCCCTGTGGTACATGTGCACGTGGGTGCCCCTCAACAAATCTAAAGAAATTTATAATATGTCACCGATCATATAGTTTCAGAGGGCCCCAGGCCCATTTGATTAACCCTGCCCCCAAATTGCTTGGCAAGTGGCAACTCATTGCCCACCATGGACATGACACCTGTAGTATTCACACGTGTGGTAGTGTCAATAATCCTTCATTGTCATTGTGTTGCGATTCGACGAAGTAATGTCGAGCAGGTCAGGTCGATTCAATCTTACCTTGCTAATCAAGCGTGAAATTAAGCATTACACGGTCCAAATTTTGTACCAAGTCATGTCGGCTCGATTCACTATGTAAACCCGTGCTAGTGTCGATAATACATCATAGAATTAGATGTTTACATTAAATTATACTTTGAAGTTACGATGAGTTAAGAATGCATATGGATGGTGACTTAGTTGTTGCAAATTAAAATTTAAATAGAGGGGTAAGATAAGTGTTATAAGGTATTAACCTATAATTGTCAAACGTATAGTTAATTCATATTGGTTCATCTCAATTATTAGGTCCTGTTTGAGCCACATTATTTTTTTCATTCTCGTTCTTCTACTCATTTTCAACCACACATTATTCAATAAAAGAATATTTTTCATCACATCAATAATCTTTTCTTCTTTTTCAATCACATATTCCTCATCACATCAACCAAAAAAATGGATTCTTTTGAAAATAATGTGCACCAAACGAGGGCTAATTTTTGCTATTNACATTATTTTTTTCATTCTCGTTCTTCTACTCATTTTCAACCACACATTTTTCAATAAAATAATATTTTTCATCACATTAATAATTTTTCCTTCTTTTTCAACCACATATTTCTCAGCACATCAAACAAAAAAAAATGCATTCTTGGACTCAAAATATGCACCAAACATGGGCTAAATTTTTCGAAAATTTGGCTCAATCAGAAAATTGGGCAAGCTTCACATTTGTCTTGAGCCTTGGTGTCACACAATTTGGTTGTTCACACGGATAAGGATTTAAACAATTTTGAATTAAAAATAATAATAATGGCATACTTAATACGTAACACCGAACAATGTTAAATCCCTGTTTGACATCATTATTTGAAAATTATTTTTACTACGTATCCATTTTCAACCAATCATTCACACAATAAAATATTTTAAACGTAAACTACAAATAATGACCATCAAATCAGGACTTATAAATGTGACATGCAAAAAATATCCTTTTTTTTTCTTCAGGACTTGTTTGATGTGGATTTTTTGAAAATAACTTTGTGAAAAATGATTTTTTTTTTTTTTTTTTTTTAGAATGTGTCGAGTTAAAAATAAGAAAAATTTATGAGTTCAAAGGCAAAATAATTTATTGAGAGAAAATGTAGTTGAAAATAAATTTGAAAAATAATGAGTTTTAAAAAAAAAATTATACCAAACATAGACTTAATCTTAATTGAGATTCTAGTTGGACCAAGTCGACATATCGTAAATTTAGAATACGAGTGAGACACAAGAGAGTAGGGTGCTTTAATTAAAAGTAAAATAAAGCAAGTAAAGGAGAAGAAAAAGAAAAGTAGAGAGCATATTTGGCGATCCCAAGAAGATTGTGATGCAAACGGTATTAACATCAGAAGGCTTTTTTTTTTTCCTTGTTGGAAAGGAGAGATCATGTGCTAACGGGAATAATATCTTTAATCACGTGGAACTCAGAAATTATATTCATTTTAATTTTATATTTTTGCTTAACAAAAGTGTGTACAAGTTTTTCATTTGGAACCCCTTCAGTAAAGATTAAAATCGGATTAAAATTGAAAAATTAATTGTTATTGTTGACTTTTATTAGACGAGTGAGACCAATAATGACTATATTTTCAATTTTAATTGGATTTTAATCTCTACCGAACAGGCTATTGAACTTTAGCTGCAAAGAATTAATATCGGAAACGATAATGTTTATTTCCAAATAACTCGATGACTGAAATATGTTATAGCAATAGGCATACCTCCGTATTAATTAACCTTTCTTCGACTCGTGATGATTGTATGGCGAATGTGGTTCGACCAGACATAATACACTTTCAAAGTATATCGAGCCAAGTCCACTATTCATTGCCTAGCACAGCACAAGTTGGATCCATATTGGATTGGGCCATGACAAGTCCAATTGGATTGGCTATGAAGCCCTTCCTTTAGTCGGTTTGCCTTGATCATTTACTAAGTCGAAGTTATGAAATGTACAGGGGACTTTTTCAGCTAGTTGCTTGCTTTCATGCGGAAAATACGTAGTTCGATCCTAACACCACTTGGAGGAGATGAATAGGTGATTATGCGAAATTAAAAATATCTAACAATTAAATAGCAACAAGTCGCTAATTAATTATTTTTAAAATGGTTAATCATGCAATTCAATTAATCTTATATTGAAATACCGCAGTTATATAAGCAATAAATGACCTCCCGACTACAATTCCAACAGCTCTCCTGAATTCTGTGCTCCTACACCAACTCCCAGCTGCAATTTCCAAAGCTCTTCTAGATTGCGCTCTCCTACACTAACTCCTAACTTTGTGGAATCGTCTCTCTCCTGTGAATGTATGAAGAACACCGTATTCTTCAACGACTGGAACTCCGGTCACATTCCCTTGATATTTAGAAACTCTAACTGATATAAAAGAAGTAGTAGTTTCGTATTTGAATTTAAGATCTGATATTTTGTTCACTGCCAGAACAATTTCCTATGAAGAATGAAAGTTGAAATCTCAAAAGATGAAGAGAATATAAAAAGCTAAGAGTTTTCTTAATGATAAACCTTGGAAGATTACGTTATGTGACGTTTGGATATTTATATGTAGATTAAAGAATGAATGACCTGACAAAAGCCTTTAAAAACACGAATTAAAAAATTTTCAAACAACACTGTCGCACGATTGGAGGGTGAGCAAAAGGTTGTTGCTCGAGCAAAGGTGAGGTGACAGGCGGACGATGAAGGTTTTGTTTCTAACGCTCGAATCAAGCCTTGGCGACAGTCTAGCGAAATTCCGCGCCATTTCCTTCTTTCCCATTCTCGAACTCTAGACCTAAAATATCACAACTTATACTAATTGCACACTACTCCTTGACTTTTTACAACATATCAACTTTAGTCATTTTTTTTTTTACAGAATTGTCAATTACATTAAATACCTAACAAACTCCCCCTTTGGCATTATGTGACAAAACTACAATCTAAGTCGAGGCAGTAGTAAAATAAATTACAGACTCAAAACGACCGACACAACCAATAACTGTCTTGAACGAATTCTGCATGTCATTTTTCAACATATGTTTCCTGAAATAGACAACTCAAATACCCAGTGTAAAATGTATGTGAAACAGTATTAAGAATAAAAATAGTTCAAGCAGTTCAAGGTGTAAAAGTGATTTAAGCAATTTTTAATTTATAATGTATCTTTTCAGTTTCATATCATATGCTAAATAAAGAAGTAATACTATTGCAACCCAACATACTAAAACGAAACATTGATACTACAAAATATCAAAACTTAATCTAGCAAAACTAATTATATCATATAATCAAAAGTTTTAGATACATCATGTCAAGTAGATAAAAACATATACATCATGTTAAAAACAAAAAATATCTACTTCAATATCTACTCAAAAGCTATATATACTTCCCCTTTCGTCACAAAATGAAAAGGGGTAACCTAAAATCTAAGCAGCATCATCAGCATTATCAAAATCAGTCCGCTCATCTAAAGCTGCACCATCATCCCAGTGGCAACGAAGCCCTCGCTGAATATATTCGACAGCGCCACGAAGCGTAGTAAACTCGATAGTGTGTCGATCAACAGTAGTTTGTAGCTGCGTAAGCTTTGCCATCATCCGAGCCTGTTGCTCGATCAGGACAGTCATCTGTCCCATAAATGCAACAGATGGGTCAATGGGAACAGACGCAAAAGGTGGAACAGACGTAGAAGAAGATGGGATATCAGTCGATGGAGGAGTAGAGGAAAAAGTAGGGAAATCAGAGGGATCAATGGAGATAAGGTCGTCAAAAGGATCAACTGGCTCAGCTGGCCCAGAAGAAACATGTGACCTATTCCAAGTAATCCTAGTGTGGCCAATCGGCCAAGAAACCCTCCGAGGAACCATCTCAGGAAAACTAATGCCAAGTGCAATCACAAGGTGATAAATAGACAGGCATAAGGAAGTCTCACCGGAGTCCTCGTGACACGAAAGGCACGCAAAATTTGCTGGCATATGAAAGTGTACAGATCAATAGTCACCGTGAAACAGGGCGTACAAAAATCGAGCCCTCTCCATAGGTAATGAAGAGGTATGTGAGGCGGCCACAGATTTGAGCACACAATGTGCAACAAAATCTGCCGATCAGTGGGTAGAGATCCAGTGCGCATCACACTTGGATCGCCTTCCAACGATGTGTTGAACACCGTGGAACGGACTAGAGAGTCCGGTGGAATTGTATCAACAGACAGATATGGAAATAACAGGTGAACAACTCTAGGAATATGAACAAGACAACGTCGAATGTGATCTTAACTATCATACCCCGAAGAAAAGCCCTTAAAGTCTAACCACTAACATCATGAATGTTAGCGTAAGACTCTTGAACTAGAAGGCTAGGAGGAGGTGCCAACTCAACCAATAAAGGCTCCCAACCCCCGAAAAGTGAAAATAGCAGCGAGGTAGAGGGACAGATCAGACATAATGACCTCGCGCTAAAAAAATGGGTTGTAATGGAAAATGTGACCCAAAAGTATCTTGGACAATCGTAGAGATGAACCTAGACCTACTGTAAAAAGTGGAGGTACCAGGTGTCAAAGCGACAATACGTACTCGCTTAGGCGGAATCTGAAATGAATAGAATAAATACATCAAGACCTCGAAATCATAGATAAGAAAGCATGATATACATGAGATGCATAAATGTATGCAGGCAACATGGTAAATGCAACATTCCCTAGAACGAATGCACAATGGGATGCCGTGTTGCCTAGACGTAGGTGACATGAAAACATGACGTGTGCCATGATGTCTTGCCGATGGGATGGGACATCACGTCACGGTGTCAACACCAAAATAGTGTAAACAACACCAACACATCTATACCAATCACAACAATACCAACATACCATTAATCCTTTACCAACACACATCCAAAACTCGCGCAAAAAAATATATAATTAATTAAAATAAAAATAAAAATAAAGGGACCAAAGTTATGAAAACCATACGCCCAACATTATAAAGAAAGCATTATCAATAAAACTTTTTTACGTACTCAAAATTAAGTTCAAAATGGAGTAAAGTGTACAAGTGACTCACGCATTATAAGTGCCACTATTTTCTCGTGAATATGATTCCAAACTTTAAATTTGTGAGAAAGGACATGCGAATATCGCTTGTTAAATAAGCATTTTCCTTACTAATGAAAGTCAAACCCATACGATTTTTTTAGAACCTGAAAACGAGCTCAATTACATAAATATTTATCTTTTCTCCCCCCTGGTTTTTAGCATATAATTTTTATGTCACTTTTCTCTAATAATGCATCTTATGTGCAGACTCTTATCCATTAAGCGACTAAATTAATCCCTGTAACGAATTTTAGGCCGGTTAACCTAAGTTAGTTGATCATAGGCACCAAGTTATGAGAACCTTTCGAGCTTAAGTACTCGAGTCAAATAGACTTCGAACAAGAGTATAAGATGAACCGAACTATTATATGTTTTTTTTTTCATTTTTAAATAACACAAGGAGATTTATCATGAGCTAATGTTATCTAAATATAGGTCAATTCACGTTCAAGGTCACCTTACCAACAGATGACGCTATCTCAAATCTCACACATGCGGTATAGATTCACTCACAAGATCACAGTGTGTGTTGTGCAGATTGTACATGAAAAAACTTATACTTAATACTCCACATTAAATCGAACCAAGTAATGGAAATGACAATATAGAATAGACGAATGCATACTTGGTCACAAATGCTATGTTTAAAAACACTAGGAAATGTCTCGAGCCCAAAAAAAAACATTTTTTTTTTTGTTTTTTGTTTTTTGTAAAATAAGGAAAGTTAATACCTAGAGAAAGTAAAAACACAAAAACGAAATGAAAACCAAAACATAATTAAGTGAGATACATGCAAGAGTGAATGGACTCAATGAATTGCACATGCATGCACCTAAGAAATTAATCAAAGCGAAATATAGATGCTCTTACATTTAAAAGCATGATCAATTTCATGACCTTCCAGGTCGCTCTTTTTAACCCAAACCTTTTTAGAAGTAGAAGTGAATTTAGTTAACCGAGTCATCATCTCAATTAAGTGGCTAACTTGATTTGGGAAGAAGTTAAGGTCACGAGTTTAAGACACCTAGGTCTTGTGTGTCCCAGAGCTCCACAATGGTGACAAGTGGGAATGAACATAGGTTCAAACTTGCTCGAAGGTTGTTGCTGATAGGTAGGATGATTGACCTTACGTTGTATAGTAGGTCTCAATCCTAAGACACTTTTGACCTTAGGTTTAGGATAAACTATTTCTCGAGCTTTATTAGTGGTCGGGACGAACGTGATCTTGGATGTACTAGCAGTAGTATTACCATTATGAATGTAACCCAGACCATGCCTATTTTCGCATGCTTGTTCATCCCCAACAGATTATCAAGTTTCTGTGAACCACTAATGAATGATTGGAGTTGAGTGTTAGATTTTTCAAGATCACTTGTTAAGAATTTAACTTTTGCTTCTAAGTTTTCATTAACAAGTTTCAACTCACTTAAATGTTTGGTAGAGTCCTAAATGTCGCTTATAAATTTTTCTCTCTCTTTCAAGATCATTAATCTTTTTAACATAGTTTTCTTTACCTTTTTAAATTTTAAGACCCTCCTCAAATAGTTCACGATAAGATTCGTGAACATCAGGCTCATCATCAGACTCTTCCTTGGATTTTTCACTCTGTTCATCACTTTCAACCTTATCAATCTTCTTATTAGATTCAATTGTAGCTATTGATGTGAAGACCATGAAATCTTGTTCATCATCACCACCCGATGTATCACTATGAGTACTCAAATCTGATTCATTATCACTCAAGGTCACTGTTAATGTCTTACGTCTTTATTTATTTGAACTCTTTTTTAGATTAGGACATTCATTCCTATAGTGACCGTAATCCTGACACTCATGACATCGAACGGATTGATTTTTCTTAATGGGAGTCCTAGAGTTATTCTTTTCACACTTAGCTTTCACGAATTTACTAGGGATTTCACTTTTCCGTTCTTAAGGCTTTCTCTTATTCCTCATCACCTTCTGAAATCTTTAAACGAAATAAGTTATTTCGTCATCCCTAAGCATTTTAGTATTAGTAAATTGACTCTCTTCTTCCCTAACAATATTCATGGTTATGGATTTACCTTTTTAGCTTGAGAGACGATGAGTTCATAGGTTTGAAGGGATTCTACGAGTTCTTCAATTTTTACACCATCTAAGTCCTTACTTTCTTCAACCGTGGTGACTTTAGGCATTTACCTTCCAGGTAGGGAACTAAGGATTTTTCTAATGATCTTGGACTCAGGGATCTTTTCACCTAGGTTGAAACTTGACTATATCATTAAGCTTAGCATGAAAATCATCAAACGATTCATCATCTGTCATTCTAATTTCTTCAAACCTAGAGGTCAATATCTGTAGTTTAGAATTTTTCATGGTTTTAGTTCTCTCGTGTGTGGTTTTTAAAATGTCTCAAAGTTCTTTAGCAGTTTCACACATTGAAACTCTCAAAAACTCCTCAACAGACACAGCCATGAACATGGCATGAAAGCCCTTACTGTTCCAGTTACACTCAGCTAAATAATCTTTAGACCAGAGTGAAATATTAGTAGGTGTAACTACACCAACAACAGTGGTTGAAGGTGGAGTCCACCCAATTTGAACACTAATCCAAATATGTTCATCTAAACCTTTAAAGAAAGCTCTAATTCGAACTTTCTAATAAGTATAATTGCTTCCGGCGAAAAACAGAAGCACAGACAATGACTGACTCATCTAGAATAATAAAGGGTCAAGAATCGAAATTTGAGCTCTGATACCAATTGAACATACGTAGTTCGACCCTAACAATACCTAGATGGAGAATAGGTGATTATGCGGAATTAAAAATATTTAACAATTAAATAGCAACAAGTTACTAATTAATTATTTTTCTAGATAGTTAATCATGCAATTCAATTAATCTTATGTTGAAATATCGCAGTTATATAAGCAGTAAATGAACTTAAGAATTGCTCACGGAGAAACCCCAACTGGGTAAAAACTCCGGGCATTTGCAGTCAACAATCTATTTTAAACAATTTTTAAACTTACAATCTACCAGACTAGAAGACGACCTATACTATCTGACCTCTTGACTGCAATTCCAACAGCTCTTCTAGATTCTATGCTCCTGCACCAACTCCCAACTGCAATTTCCAAAGCTCTCCTAGATTGCGCTCTCCTACAGCAACTCCTAACTTTGTGGAATCATCTATCTCTTGTGGATGTACGAAAAACACCGTGTTCTTCAACGACTGGAACTCCAGTCACATTCCCTTGATCTTCAGAAACTCTGACATATATGAAAGAAGTAGTAGTTTGGTATTTGGATTTAAGATCTGATCTTTTGTTCACCGCCAAGAACAATTTACTATGAAGAATGAAGGTTGAAATCTCAAAAGATGAAGAGAATATAAAAAGCTAAGAGTTTTCTTAATGATCAACCTTGGAAAATCACGTTCTGTGGCGTTTGGATATTTATATGTAGGTTAAAGAATGAATGGAACGGACCAAAGGCCTTTAAAAAATGAATTAAAAAATTTTTGGACAGCACTGTCACTCGAGCGGAGGGTGAGCGACAGTGGAACTACAAGTTGTTGTTCGAGCAGAGGCGACAGGCTGGCGATGTATGTTCTGTTTCTGACGCTCGAGTCAAGCCTTGATGACAGTCTAACGAAATTCCGCGCCATTTTTCCTTCTTTCCCATTCTCGAACCCTAAACCTAAAATATCACAATGTATACTAATTGTACACACCACTCATTGACTTTTTACAACATATCAACTTTAGTCATTTTTGTTTATAAAATTGTCAATTACATTAAATACCTAACACATACTTCCGAAGGGGAAAAGAGGGTTTGACTTACGGTTTCCAAGCATGGCATAATTGAAAAACAACTTCCGTTTGAAGTTGTGCACTTTTTATTAGTTTGAAATCACACGCATCACCATCACCGTTTTTCTCTTGACAAATAATTTTCTGTTACTCTTTTCAATTCACTGCTATTGTCGAATCTACATGAAGACCTAAAGCAACTATATTTTCAGTACTATTGAAGAAGGGTATTGCCGAATTTCCAGTTGTCCAAAAGTTCTACTCATGGTGAAGGTACGAACCCCAATATCACCCAAAATTAAGTTCGAGAATCTACCTCAACTCCACTCCATGTGTGTCCACCATCAATCAAGCATGCTCCTACATTATACATCCATCCAACAAAAATGCTCCAATATCGACTTTAACACAAGACCACAAGTTCTTATACGATCTGATGTAAAGTATTGCCACCACTTCGTCAATAGTTATGAAGAAAGTAATTACATCAACTACCTTTCTCTTTGCTTCACATCCCCCGATGCTTCAGTTGTATGTGCCGAAAGCTGCTGGATAACAAATATACATGAGCAACAGGCGTTAACGATTTAAATTAATTTTTTGCAACCATGCATGATAAAGAAATTCCTCTTAAATTTCAAACAATACCTAGAACCTGTGGTGGACATAAAGAAAAGCCTTCTACAAGCTCAAAATTTCTTGTACAGTTCAAGCAACATCTGCTTTCAAATTGACATAATAAACGTCATATTTTAAGCAATTTACTCTGAAGAAAACCAAGCAAGAATAACAGTGGTTGTTTCTATGAGCACAGCTAAAGATTCAAAGAATGCTACAAAATGATATTCCAGCTCCTATAACGTCAAAAAAGTTCGCCCACAGCACATCCATCATTCTGGAAACCTAAAATATCATCTTGTGACGATATAAACGTTCAGATTGTTCACTACACAAACAAAAATGGCACGGAACATGCCTTTTTGTGTTGAAATTGCTAAGCTCTAAGCCATTTTGTCTCACTGTAGATCAAGAAAATATAATAGTTATATGAAGAATGAGTGAAGGCAACAAAATTGCAGGTGAAATTAAAGCTGCAGCAATTAACTCAAAACACAATTCTAGTTTTTAACCAGTTTTATGAATATAAATCACATTAAACCTTGCATAATCTTGTTGAAATTTGTATTACGAACTAAAGGAAGGAAACTTGCTCTTTCCAAAGCTTGCCTAAATCAACACTGGAATATAAATTATAAATAACTACTCAAATTTGAGGAGAAACGTCTATTCAGCGAGTGCACTTCAGAGGAACTGTCGAATCTTTAGCGGTTCCCTCACAATGTAATTCATCCCAGAAGTTGAATATAATTTTTTGTAGAATGCATCACACAATAATTCCACGAAGTGGCAAGCCACTCAACATTATGTTTTCAAAGGAGCCTTCTTCTCTCTGTCAGATATTCGAGCAGGAGCATTTGAATGTGATTTAAACCGTCCTCTACCTCCATCCTCCCTCTCCTGCAGAAAGCAACTTACTTGGTTCATACTTTTTCAAGGATTTGCATTCCATTCAGTAGTACAAAATAAGATAATTTTAGTGAATTTGCACCAGAATACTTGATGCATATCAAATAGATAAATTGCATTGCCAAATATTAACAACAGTATATCTTATGTATATCAGATAGATAAATTGCACATTCGAATATTAAAAAGCACATGCATTCATGAATAATACTATTTAGCATCACTAGTGCTATAACTCTAGTCTAGGTGGTGCTATATGACAGGCTCAATGAAGGGTGGAATTAAGTGACTAGCTTAATTGTACTTATCATTTGATGCTACATCAGTGCCACCTAAACTGGTGTTTTAACATTGGTGATGCTAAATAGCATTACTCTGCACACATATTGCCAAAATATTGATCACATAAATAAATAACACATTCAAAATTAATATACATTCAATTAGGCTCACAAGCATGCAAAACCCAGCATTCTTGAGTTTTGAGCATATTTCACGTGCTATTTGTGTGGCTCCAGCTCGACTAGCTCCCCCATATAAGCTCACCTCCTTCGTACCCAGCACAATCCCAACTAAAATCTTACAGGGCGCAGTCCAAAACCATACATAACATCCATACCGGACAAAATAATAAATATATGTAATGAGAGAGACATAAAATCACAACGTTTGTGCGAAAATCTTGTGAGTGCAACCATCCCAAATATATCTCAATCCTCATCCAACTACAATCGATTGAAATGAGATTTTATTTGAAAAGTTGTTAGAAGGGAAATCATCAGGTCTTCTATTTAAATTTTAGAAACAGCAGACTTCATAGTGAAGTGTCACCATAAACCCCAACTCTAGATAACACATTATGAAGTAGAATGGAAAAACCAATGTTTTTCATAATTCTAAGAATTTTGGAAGCGATATATGCACATGTTTCTAGGTTTAAATGCTTGCATTTCCCTCATCATTGTGTCGAGCCACTCCAATTTTGTAAATAGCTTTGTGCAAGTTATAAAACTAGGACCAGCCAAAGCAGTTGGGACAGAAAAACCGGTGACCTGTCAGTGCAAACCATTTTGGGAGAATCAACTTGACTAGATTACAAGTGGACTGGTCAAAAACCAGCTAGTACTGCTGGATTTTAAGAAAGCCAGTGGCCCAGTTTTGTTAAACTGAATGGCTCCTGAATTACTCCAGCTATCCTCACACAACATTCCCACTGCCGCTCTGATCTCAAATAGTATATAAAAATTACAATGACAGAAAAAATCTGTTACCATCTTTTCACTAATTTCAAATCTTTTGCCTCATAGTGTATTAATGTAATAATCAAATACAGGTTCTTGAAGAGAATGTTTGCTAAAATTTCCATTTATCAACATAATTATCATAAGAATTTATTGTTGTGTGTAGATAGATGAAATTTTAACTAACTTAGACCTAATTTCTCACAAGGAAAAAAGTCCGTACAGAGAAAACAGAGAATAATATAAGCTTTATAGAAGGTTCATTATGAAATCAGAGAACAATCAGAAAAATCAGCTGTGAATCGGTACCTTTTTCTTAACAATCTGTACTACATCTTCGTCCTGCAGACCATGACTAAGGCCACAGTGTTGTGGGTAATGTCTTGCACTTATGCCCCAAACCAATACGTACTTCACATCCTTTACCAGGCTCCGATGAATGTGGTTACAAAAATCTTCAACCGTACAGCCACCTCTACCCTAAAATAAAATCCAAATTACAAAAGAAAAATATATTACTTGAAATAGAGAAAGGCAGCAGAATTCTGCAACCCTAACATCAAGAACCAAACTATGTCGTGAATATATGCCAATGGGGAGGAGGAGAAGGAACATAATTTACTATAAAAACAGCTCCCAAAAAGATTTCCTTCACACATGCATGCTCAATTATTATAACTCAGAGACATACTGCAGAGAGGACCACAGGGTCACTGAAGTCTGGTTGCTGGCCCTGAGGCTTGGTATAAACTCTGACAAGGCCCATCTCCTCCCACATTTTCGCTAGCAGCCGGTCCAGATTCAGCTATTCAAGCAACATGATAACACAACATTAACTTACTCGGAAAATATGTATCTACAACTGCAACTAAGTTGTATTAATCTCCTAATTATTGCGAGGACTAGAAAAATATGGAAATAACTTTTCAACAATAAGCAACGGATAGTAAGTTACTTTACAACTCAGGAACTTTAAAACATGAAATATTTTTTAAGAATGTCATACGTACCCTTAAGTTGCAGCTAATAACAATGGAATTTGGTTGTCTTGCTAATCTGTCCACATCATCAATACCCACGACATCTATTTTGTTGTAGACATAGATGCACTTCATATATTTACGATTTCCCTCGATTACATCAATAAGATCATCCACTGTGGCATCTTCACGAAATAAAACCTGACAATTTATTTGTTAAGAGAAATCTTGGCTGGAGGCAATATGAAGTCTTCATACGGAGTAACTAATCATCGTAGAAAGAAGCTACTAGCAGTATAAGAGCATTTGAAGAACTAAAATATTATAGAGAGACTCCTAGCAGTTTCTTGTCTGTCTGAGCTTAAACAAGTTAATTATGAGTAACTTTAATTGTTTTACATATAAATAGTATTACATTTTTTAGCAGTTGGGTAAACTACATATAAATAGTTTCATAGTTTACAAACTAGTTGCCTATAAGTAGAGCCAGAAAGGACGTCAAGATGTTCAGCGTAATAAATAGTTATTATCCTTTTCCAGTTTTATCGGAATTATATTTTAAGAGATTAAAATGGTTTTACAATTTTGTTGTTTATCATTTTAAAACACTCATCTCTCAGAATAAAAAATTTCGAAAATATATAATATGAAATTAAACTCAAGGTTAATTGGAGGAAATTTAGAAATAATAGAGTGCCTTAGAGCAGAACTACTGCTCCAAAATCCCCAAGAGTGAACCATCAACCACTTGTCAGGGGAGCTGGGTGGCCAGTAAATCATGGGACCTAGTTCTAACCACACAGGGTGTAAGGACCCGGGTCTTTGTACCCAAATCGTTAACTTATGTAATGTCCGCTTTAGGTGGGCCTATACACCCCCCATGGCTTTCTATCACGTCCCACAGGATTCAAACACAATGCCTCTTCCTAATAAGAGACTTGAATTGAATCCTGGTACCAATTGGGCTAAACTAACGGTTTTGGTGTAAAGACCTGGATCGTTACGTTTTTTTATAACGACAGTGATCCCATTTTTTTCATCAGGTCCAGGCCGGGTCTCTGTACCCAATCCGTTAGCTCTGCTTTGGGTGGGATTGTGTCCACTTGCCCAATTGATACCAGGATTCAAATTAAGAGTGTGTTTGAGCCACATTATTTTGGAAGAATGTATTTTGGAATAGTAGATTGATGAAGAATGTCTAGTTGAAAAAGAATGAAAAGTTATTGATGTGATGAAAAATATTATTTTATTGAAAAATGTGTGGTTGAAAATGAGTAAAAGAATGATAATAAAAATTTTAATTTGTACCAAAGGTGGCTTAAGTCTTTCATTAGACAAAGATCTTGAGTTCGAATCATGTGGAACTCGATAGAAAGGAATGAGGGGGTAAGTGGGAATAGGCCCACCCAAAGTGGGCAGTACGTAAGCTAATGGCTTGGATATTAGAGACCCGAATAGTTACATAGGGACCATAAGTTTTGAAATTCACTATAGAATCTCACTCCATACCACAAATTTAGCAAAAGTGGAACGTGACATGCTATGTGTTACCTGCAAAACTGCAAATGTTTCTAAGTTCTCAAAATAACTATAGAACTTCAATAGTAAGTTGTAGTGTTAGATATGGTATACTGCATACAGCAACATTGAAGTTGATGCCAAATTTGTCATTGTAAATGCGTGTAACACGAAAAAGCAAACATTCCCTCAATTCTTCATCTTCTGTGAAAGAGTGTTCTATTTCTTTCCTTTTTGCTATGATGAATTTGAAGATCACACCTCAGAAGCAGACACTTCAGGATGGAAACTGGACATCATTACACTTGAATGAATGACAAAATTTTGTGGAGAGAAAAAGAGTACCTCTGCATTGTGAATCTTGTATTCATGTAATATCTGATAGCAAAGCTTCTCATCCACGTGAGTTAATGGTAAGGTGCTGTTGAAAGAAATTCCCCCGGTTTTTTTCTTCCTAAAGTATATCTGTCAGATCCAACATCAAAAATTATGATGCAATAGATTCAGGAATAAAAGTTTAGTTTCAGAAAAAGAGAACAAATACAACATGCCCTACTTTTCAAACTGAATGCCATCTCTTCAATTTTGAGTTTTCTCAAAATAATGTCTACTTCTCAAATTGTGTTGTCATAACAAAATTTCCTACTATAGAAAGCAAACAAGATTCAGGAAAAAAAATGCAAGAAAATACAAATACACATTCAGACAATGGTCTATGAAAGAATACATTACCTGAGGTGGTCTTTTGTTTAGACGCAAGCCCACAGCTTCAAGCTCTTTCGTCAATATTTGTCGATGTCCTTCACTCTGAAATTTTCCTTGGTTGGTTAACAAGCTAAGGGAAAATATTGGGCTCCACTCAACATAAACACAAAAGCTTGCATATGGCATAATCATCTGATAACAAATGCTGAAATTGTACCACCACATTTTTTAAAATTCAAGAAAGTTGGTAAATAAATTTTCTTTTCCCATTTTTTTCATTTTACAGGATGTAACATTACAGACGACTGCAATTGAGCCTGAACAAAACATAATTGCATCAACCTAATCAAACAGACAAGGTAATGCAAATAACTTCTTCCTAATAATTGAAATTTAACAGCTCAATAAGGCATCGCCCTGAAATAATAATAGCCAGACACCATATTGTTTCTTATCAATTATCAGAATAACATTTTGTTTTATAGATATGCTTTCAAGAAAACAAACACACAAGTTATAAAGAGCAGGAACTGCAGGAAGATTATCAGTGTCTAATTATTTCTTGCTCATCGCTGCACGTTGACACACTCATGGAGGTATACACGGCTAAGAATAGTCTGTGTTTAAGAGTTGCCAATACCAAACGATGTAATGTGTAAATCCACAACTACAATGGAAAAACAATTGAAGAAGCACAAAACAACTGTAACATGGACAAACAGAGACCATTATTTACTAAACAGACTCCAGACTACAAGACTACAATTACAGCTACTAAAGTAATACTTCCTTTTAAGCATCGAGACTACAATTACAGCTACTAAAGTAATACTTACTTTTGAAGCATCGAGAACCATCAACACAATATCTGACGATTTGGAAACAGCAATGACCTGAGATTAAAATTGAAAAGTTCCTAATCATGGTTAATGTCATCTTCACATTGCTCAAACTCACCAGATAAGTGGTAGCTTAAAGTTATTACAGTTCAAATTCTTTACCTGCCTACCACGCCCCTTGCCCTCAGATGCGCCTTCTATGATTCCAGGAAGATCGAGCAACTGGATTTTAGTATCATTATAATGAATAATACCGGGGATACAGGTAAGTGTGGTGAACTCGTACGATGCAGCTTCTGAGTGCGTTCCAGTTAACATTGTCAAAAGCGTCGATTTTCCAACACTGTAAAAGATAAAAAAACGACCACAAGTTTGTCTTTGAATAAAATCTTTATGCCACCGAACATGAAGAACGTGCAGGTGAATAAACATCATTTATTTTCGAAGTTCAGATGCATCTTAAAGATCAGCATGCTGCATTTTACGCTTGCAACATGGAAGCATTATCTCTAGTTTGCGAAAACAGCTTATCATTTTTCCCCGTAAAAAACAAATGCAATGGAAGGTGTAGATTACGTCACCATCAATGTTGTGAGTGCCCTCACACGTGAGCTAGAAACAAGTGCAAGTTCATATCACATCAATTCACTTGCTAAGGCCCACCTAGCCCAACATCATGTAGAAAAATCAAAATCCATTCACATTAGCTCAACAAAAATCTCCCTTAACCATCCTATCTATATTCTTGATTGTAATTTTATTTTCCTAGAACCTGCATAGTCAAAAGTAATAAAATGGCAAACCTGGGAAATCCTATTAGTGCAACACGTCCATGGCCAAATTTTGTAACTTCAAACCCCTCTCCAGCTCCACTAGAACCCTAATGCAGCATTAAAGAATTATCAAGATACAACATCACTCGAGCAGAAATGTGAAATAGTCCTTACACTGGGGAAAACTTGAAGGGTTCAAACTTCAAAGTCCCAACAAGTAAAAATCACATGCATTAAAAAGGTTCGCAGAATATTAAAAACACAAAGACCAATATGAGTTATCAGATCAAGCACGAAAAGAATCTAAAAGTTGCATACTTTTGGGGGTTCCAATAATTGTGTCCTCAACTTTGCTATCTTAGCCTTGAGCTGACCCAGGTGATATTCTGTTTCCAAGGAAGAGAATTCAAATTAGTACTTAATTAACAGACCTAACGAAGGCAAAATTCTTCAACCAGGTAAACAATATAAAGAACAGGGCACATCAGAAACTCTGAAATATGTGGGGAATCCAAGCAGGGAATCTACAGAGCTGAGGTATGTTTACTAAATAGAATTGACATATGAGCTACATATATAATTAGTCAATCTAAATTCCAATTATATGGCCGACTCCGTGTTACTAAATGCCGTGTAAACATTCCCATCCTAAGTCATAGTCATTACTCATTACGGCCGCTCTAGATTAAAAATAAATAAATAAATCAAAAATAAAACACTTGCACAAGAAATGGTGATTAAAATGCATCTTACCAGTGGCTTTATTTTTCTGGGTTCGAGCCATCTCGGCTTCAATTTCTTTGATCTTTTCTATAATCCCCATGGTTCCACAAAATTTATCTGCAGTGATTTAGAACAAGATATATTTTATCAAATAGGAATAACAAATAAATGTCCTGATTTATCAACTGGCATCTCGAAATAGCAATCACCCAAAAACTCGTTAATTATATTAATAAAAGCAAAGTGATTTAAATCAATAGTCGATAAGGAACAATTCCCTCGTAGACTAGGCGTAATTTGCTTGTTCAATGCAAATTCAAGTACAAATTACCTAATGAAGTATCTCCAGATGCTACTTTGAGCTAGATGGTCGAAAGTGGAAGAACGTCTAGGGCTTCTGAGGAGATAGCGTATATTCTACCACAAAAGAGATACAGAAACTAAAAGCGTGTTTCTGTTTTAAACACAACAATTTTTGTAAGAAGGCAAAGTTGAGCTATAAAAAAAAAAAAGGTCTAATGTCTAGGATTGGATATTTGTGTTTTGTAGGGGTGACAAAAAAGCTCGCATGCTCGGACGACGATTCAGGCTGGCTCAGAAAAAGCTCTAGTCGGACCCGGCTCAGGTTCGGTTACAACGGGCCGAGCCTAATTTTTTTTTTTTTAGGCTCGGCTCGGGCCCAAAAAAACTCGGCACAAAAAGCTCAAATTAGACCCGAACTTTTTTTTATTTAATTTATAACATGTAAAAATGGTAAAAGTTTTAAGTTTTTTAAGTAAAAAATGTAGATTTGACATAAAAATAAAATAAAATCCGATCTGGCTCGGGCTCGGCCCGGCCCGCTAAGGTTTGGGCAGA
>CAIGRO010256833.1:0-12606 GCA_903798355.1 Fraxinus baroniana
ACAATTACAATTGCATTAAATCGAGTCCTACCTAACATATATTATTTTGCTAAATTTTGTGTCAATATTAAGAAGTACCATAATGGTCAAGTCTTCTCCAACCCAACACAAGGTCAGAGGTTCTAATCTTACTAGCCCCTCCCTATTGCCCTATTGCTTTAATTTTAGGAAAAATAGAACTAAAAACATTTTTCAAACAAGTTGTTGGAAGGGTTCGAACCCGGTACCTAAAAGGCAAAAGCGCACACTCTTACCAACTGAGCTACAAAGCATGTTTGGAAAAAAAACGAATTCCGGTAATATAAGGTTAAAATTTTATCTATTGTCAAAAAAAAAATAAAAAAATTGCTCCGACGGATCCAAAACGGGCGGTCGCAGGAGCTGGCCGGGTACTGGATCCACCCCTACCACCAGACGACGCAAACAACTAGCATATATCGCAAATATTTCTCTCTCGTTGTTTTGGCACTCATTTTCCCCAAAATAATAGTCTCTCTCTCCCATGAAACTTTCTTCATCTCCGGCCAAAGTCGCTTCTCCATCTCTGACAACACCATCTTCCACACGCAATCACTTGTCCTCCCTTCACAGTTATCGTTATGGGTTCACAATGTTCGTTCTCTTCATCTGTAATTGATATTTGCTACCTTCTGAGTTTCTTGGGAGTACATATAGTTTGAATGTTTTGGGATTTACAAATTAGTTGAATTATTGTTCATGTGTGATTCCTTGGTATTAGAAATGGAGTTTTCTCATGTGACTTAGCTGTCATTTTCTTGATGAATTTGAATCTAGTTTTTTGAAATTATGTCGTGGAATGATGTTCATTTGGGCGTCTAATTTTTCATTTCGAGCTGGTTTTTCTAATTTGGATTTTTTAGGATTTGTATGGAATGTATGGGGTTTGATGTTCGTATCTGCAAATGTGTTTGATCATATTTTTGTGGGTTTCGTTTTGTATCGTTTCTCTTAATTTGGGGGAAAATAATTGGAAGTTTTAATCTCGAACATTTTTGGGCAATTATTATTACAGTCCGAATAAAAGAAAAATCGTACTTCTTAGTTTTGTGCTATATCTGAATAAACCATTTATTTGTATTTGAACATAAGTTGCAATGTGGGATTTCATAATTCAATTGCATTCATGATTGTAGAAGTAACACTCACTACTTTGGACAATACAAACAATATGTGTAAACACGGATTTCCGAAATGTTTCGAGGTCGAACAGGATATTGGAAACAAAGGGATATTGTTCTTCACATGTAGTAATGACGGTAGATATTTCGACTGTGTGAAAAAAAACATTAAGCGGGGAATCAAGTACCGTTAATGAAGTGGTAAATCATGAGCCCAACGAGAAAGATGAAGACTTGCCAAGAATGTTTGACAGTCTAGCTTGAATAATCAAGAAACGAGACGTCGACTTTCAATGCACCTAACATTCCGCAAGGGAAAAGGAATAGCCAAATGTGATGAGAAAGGAAAGGGATCAACTTGAATGGGTGATAGGAGTTACGTTTGTGGTAGAAAGTGTTGACCTATGGTTGATTATAACTTTAGAATTTTGATTTTAATAAGTAAGTTAATTTTATTTACTAACAAGTTGAATTCAAGTGATTATAACTTTTCAAAGCATGCGGTGGAAAATTGATCGATGGTCGTCAAAAGATTAAAAGATATCATCACAAATCACACTCGTGAATGAAGTCAAGATCAAAATCACACATTCAAGAACTTAAGAGCCTAACTTTGGAATAAGATCAAACACTTGATTTCTTAGATAAAATATAAAGGTACTAACACTTTGATATTTGACAATGAATGCATAAGTTCAAGATCCTTATAGGCATTGAAACAATTTTGTGTATAAAAAGTCATTCGAATACAATGATTTGATCAAATTAAAAAAATGACTTTTAAAAATGATATTTGGACTTGAAAAATACTATTTATCTTGAAACGTTAGTTAAAAATAATATTCAAAAGTCCATGTTTTTCAAAACCTTCAAATCGAAACAAACGAGATCAAAATGTAAAAAAAAATTGAACTACCCGACGATTGATCGAAAATTTCCAACGGTCCAAAAATTGATTGTTCGAACCTCTATTTTTTCTGTACAAACGGCTATGCTGGTCATCTAGACAAGAGGTGGTCGACCAGACGTGGTCATCCTAACTCCTAAACTTTTTGACGTTCTGAACTCTATAAATACATAAATTTCTTGCATTAAAGAAATTCTTCAAAAGCATCAAAGTGAGATATCTTTTGAGTGATTTCTTTAAGCTTACATTTGCATTCATTTCATTTATTTTTTCATAGTAAAAACTTTGATTATTGAACCAAACTCCTTTAATCATTTCTCTCATCAAAGTTTTTTTTATCTCTCTTTGTGCTTAACTTATTCGTATTAATCATAAAATAGATATATATTTTCGAAAAAGATCTTTGTATTTACTTTGCAAAAGTGCTTCTACTTTTTCATATTGAAAATTTTGATTGATTGAATCAAACTTGTAAAATCATCATATTCATCAAAGTTTTTCAATTCTCTCTTAGTACTTAATTTATTATAATCATTCATTAAAAGAGAGAAAAATTATAAAAGTATTTTTGAATTAAAATTGCATTTGATTCTTCTTTATTTTTTCATTGAAATACTTTAATTGATTGAATCTAATTTTTTATTATCATATTTATCAAAGTTTTTCATCCAACGCTTGAGCTATCATTTTTACTATTCATTGAAGTGTTAGCCTCTCTAGTAGTAACTTGTTTGTATTATTTATCAAGAGATGAATTCTATTGTAAAATCACTTTGATAAAGTGTGGGTCATGTTGAAGTCTCGTAAAGATCAACATTTTATAAAGATCGGTACTTCTTGTTGTAAGTCACCATGTGGTCCATATAAAGATCATGTAAAACTCAATAGTGTTGGTCATATTAAGGTCCCGTTAAAACTCAATAGTGGATCGTGTTGAGATCCCATAAAGCTCAACTTTGTATAAGAATTGGTACTCATTGTTTGTAAGTCATCAGAAGCATTGTAAAGGGCTGGATTGCAGCATAAGTCAATCAACATAGTGAAAATGTCTTGCTCGTATGGAGAGTTTCATAACGGAGGACGTAGATCATTTCTATAGATTGAACCTCCACAATTACATCGGTTGCATCATCTCTCCCTTTTACTTATTGCTTTCATATTTGCATTTATTATTTGAATTGATCTATTTAGTCTTCACTTGCTTGAATTTAGATTAATTTTTCGAAAAAAAAAATTATAAAACTAATTCACTCCCATCTTGGTTATTTATCCTTAGGATACCAGATGGAGTACTATGATACCAATTTGTATTTGCTATATGATTTGTTGTAACGTACGAACTTGTTAGTCATAGTAGGCTTTAATATGTATGGTTAATTTTGTTAAGATCGGTTGAGCGTTGGACATAAGTTTACTATTTTTCAAATCGTTTTAATATATTAACGGTTCGGATGTATTTTTCTTATTACGTCGAGATATCTTGTTCTAGTTTACATCTCTATTTATATATACTAGTCGTTAACACGTGCATTGCACGAATTTTGTATTTGTTGTGTTTTTATTAGTGTAGAAATTTTCAAAAATAAAAAGTAGTTTAAGATTTATTGAATTATTAAAGAGTTTTCGGAGCATATTATTGGCTCACTAATACTCCATCTAACAAGGCGATTGTTTCAAAAACTGATATTACTACACAAAGAAACTCACTAAAACTAAAATTGAAAACATCATGTGTATGTAAAACATGGTAGTACATCATAATAGAAACGTTTGACATACATAAAGATTGCAGATTTACATGAGTAAAAAATATTTGATTTACTAAATAATAAAGCATGTATCGAAAAATGAAAATGCATAGCAAATAAGTTGTAAAAGGATACCATTGAACATTTACAAAATGAAACCAATGAGCTAAGATGGAACCTACATGTGTATACTAAGATATAATGGATTGTTCTTGCATTGTCATTTCTGCTTCTTCACTTGTTATTTATAAACATCAGGATCTGAGTATACAATAAATATTGGAATAATTGCATTAAATCAACTAAAACACTTATCTAACCCCTGAACAAATGTAAAACATATCCAATGAGTATGTGTTGTATTTTCGGATGTTCGAACTCTCGAATTAGTTGGATTACCCATGTCAAACACAATATGGGTATGAGTATGGGATATGTGTCGGATCCTCCAAATTTCAACCGAACACTTTGTCCTTTTTGCTTCTTCCTTTTGTCTTTTTGTCTTTTTTCTTTTCTTCCCCCTTTCTTCTTTTCCCTTTGTGCTATCTGTAAACCTAGAGTCTCCGTCAAGAGGGTGTAGAAAGGTGGCGGCCCTAGATTTTCCCTTTTTTTCTTTTTTCTTTCCATTTTTTTCTTTTTTCTTTTTTCCTTCTTTCTCTCTCTGTATCAGTTAGAGTTTGTTTTTATAAAATGAAAATAGATTCCATACAGTGCTCCACTAAGTTCAAATTGCAATCAAATCCCTTATTTCTTATTTTATATAACAATTAGTAATCTCATAATCAAAACTAAATCCCATAACTTTATTTTATTCATCTTAACCCCCTATTTAATGCGCATTTTCTTTTTTATGAATAATTTATTTTGACCTATTTAAAATGATATCTTGAATTAGTAAAAAAATTAAAATTTAAAAGAAGATAATTTAGACTCTTTTAGTCATATCCCCGTATTCTCTATTTTAGAAAATAAAAGATCTGACATTTAAATATGGACCAGTACCCAATAGTCATACCCGAGTCCTAGTATCTTAAGTTATATTTTCTAGATTGCATATATAGGTTGTTGTAAAGGAGTTTTGCTTCATGTGTGTTGTATGTCTCTTATTGTGGTCTATCTCCTGATAAATCCTCTTGAACCAATCCAACCTTCTAATAGAATAGAATAATCTTCTATGTGGAAATAGTACTTCCAAATTTATATTTCGTGTAATGGTCTTATGTAATGGGAGTAGTACTCTCATATTTAGATTTTTCTGCAAAATTCGTTGATGTAGGATGCTATGAGGAGAATTATAGGAGAAGGGGAAAGGGGAGAGAAGAGGAGAAATGAGGGAGAAATAGAAGAAGAAGAAGAGGGTGAGAGGAAGAGAGAAATTGGAGAAAAATATATCATTTTTTATTCATTCAAAGTCTCATCTATTACAGCGCAAAAAGAGGCATTTATAGGGTTTGAAATATTCTATCTTGAGAAGGAAAATATCTAATATAAGCAACTAAATTAAACCTAACTATAACATTCCTAAAATACGAATTAAAATTAAGAGCTAAACATAATGATATTCCTTCTAATATTGCATCATTCTTTTTCCTCCTTCGTACTTCGGGAGGTAAGGTTGACATGTCCCCTCCTTGTATTAATTTTTTACAACCGAAATTCTGAACCTTGAAAAAGGAGCAATGCAAACGAACAAATCATCCAGCTCAGCACAGTTCCAAACTTACCCATAAAACCACGTCCACTTTCATAAAGAGATTTAGGAAGGAGAGTTCCTCAACACAAACGACAAGTTAAGATTTTGGACTAATTCTCATCACACAAGTCTTTAACGGGATTTGGTTAATTTCGTTTACTTTTACATGTAAAATCTTAAAAATTGCAATTTTTTTGTTCAGACTATTTAGTTTGAAGCTTAGAAAGAATAGATCTCTTCCAGAGGTTTCGAATTTGACAAGGAATCCAAATTCTTCTTTGACATGGATGGTCATAAACCCTGGCATAGTAATGCAATTAAGTTAGAAATCCATATAGCCAAGGACATGCTTACAAAGTGAGATAGTGCATTGGCACCTTAAATGGGCTTCCAACATAATTTCAGGTGAGCTTATGATGCTAACTGTGTACTCAAGGCCCTAAAAAGTCCAACTTCACCAATCAAATCCAATTCAGTATTGTGTTAAACTGTTTACTTGCCCTTATATAAGTTGGAGCAATCAAAACATAAGATAATTTCAACAGAAATCTTCATATTTCATAGCTCCAAAATAAATAAAATAACCGTGTAACTTCTTTTCCATTTCTAGACACGGTGTATGTTCATGTCCGCATAAACCTATGAAAACAAAGAAAAAAGAAAAAAAAAAAAAAAACCATCTTAATTGTTAGCACTGTTAAAAAAAAAAGTCCCCGCCTCGGACACAGTGTCAGTTCGTGTCCATGCTTTGATTCATTAAAAAATAAAGCATGCATAGAAAAATAAAAATACAAAGCAAAGAAGTTGTAAAAGGAGGTTCGCAACCTCTATTTCTATTTTGAAAATTTTGATTTTATCTTCTCTATAATGGAAGAAAAATTGGAAATTGGTTCCAAAACAGAAGGCAAGATGTAATACTTGTATATATTCATTAATTGAAGCTATGACATTTCCAAGAAAAGTAAATAAATAAATAAAGGCCGTCAAAAACTCAATATTTGTTAAGCAATTTAAACCCAAATGAAATATTAATCAACAAAAAACACTAACTGTGTTTGTATGTATGTGTGTGTGAGATGGATAAAGTGCAGATGAAGTACCTAAAATTAACAAAATTTTCATAATTTATTTATTTGTTTATTTGTTTAATGCAAATGGCCTGTCGACTCGAAATAGGAATCGACATGTCTCGATCGCGAGGGTCAAGGGGACAACGAACACCCCAAAAGGCGGGGATCGACCTGCACAATCAGGTCACAAGGGTCGAGGGGGCAGCATCCCTCGTGGGGGTTCGGGGGCAACGCCCTGAAAAGAAGGGATTGACTTGACCAGTCAGGTCTAGGGGGCAGCACCCCTCGTGGGGGTTTGAGGGCAGCGCCCTCGACGGGGATCGACCTGAATGTATGGAATTGAATTGAATGTTTTCTGGTATTAATATGATTTGTAAACGATTGTCAACTCTTGTAATTTTTATTAATATTTTTGAATAAAATTATTAATAAGTGAAATTATATTTAGTTTGTGTAAAATGTTATTAAGTATAATGATGAAATATTTATTTTATGGCAAAGAAATAAAAAATAAAAAAAATTCCGCCACGGACACGGTGGGGCGGAGACACGGTGTTTTTGCGCCGTTTTTTTTTCTTGTAAATAAAAATTAAGATATTTCAATTCATCACTTTAGCTTTTCCCTACTCGTGAATTAAACAATATTTCAAAAGGTTGCTCGTGTTCTGTGAACAAACATTTTCTTTTGGCTCTGTCACTGTGCGGAGACACAAACACGGTGTCTCCGCATCTTTTTTTTCTTTTAAATAACAATTAAGATGTTTCAATTCATTACTTAGCATTTCCCTATTCATGAATTAAACAATATTTCGAAAGGTTGCTCGTGTTCTGTGAACAAACATTTTCTTTTTGTTTTGTCATACTAAATATATGAGTTTATAAATGAGAAGAAAGAATAATACATGGAATAAACACATAAATTTTTAAACTAGATGTCGTTTTTATAGCAGAGAAAAGAATGATGTGGAAATGGAAATGGATATAAAACGTATAAAATTGGAGGATTGGAGGTGTGAAAATTGGGAAAATGAACAATACTTCTCATTTGTTACTGTTGCATCTATAGTACTTCCAAAACTGGCTTTTTATATAGGGCTTGTTTGGGTCGGATTAAAATCTGATTTTAATTTCAAAATCAACCACATCTTTCATGGGTCCCACATCTTTTCAACCACACATTTCAAAAATTTCTATCACAATCCACTAAAAATCTGATTCTAATCCACACCAAACACCCTCATATTAGTGATGTATACCATGCATGCACTCAAACCATGTCTTGAACAACTAAACAAAAGTTCATATGTCCTCAATCGATAAAAATCCACAGCTAAGCAGCGTCGATTGTCCGTAATGATTTTCGCCAACAAAAGGGATGAACGGCATGTTGTACTTATTAGTGAGATACATAATATCAAAAGTAACAATATCACCAAACTTGTTATAAGATTGCCTATACCTATTATATGCCCAAAATACATTCTTCAGTCGTGACTTATTGTCTAAATCCATGCTAAAGTAAAATTCTGATCACCTGGCTTGCATCTTTGAAAAGTCATCTTTGAAAAGTACGCATGTATTGCGATGGTATCTCCTTCTCTAAGTCATGATTGTCTAACTTGTTCAATATAGTTCCAATAATCCTTCTCCACAAACGTCATATTTTCACATCTACTTGCTGCCACAACTGTGGAGTTGAAACTCTTATGCAAGGGGATTCTTTCCATATCATTCACTTCAAGTTTTCGTTTCGCACTCGCAGTCAATTTTCGATTGCATCGAAACAACCTAGATTTGGATGGACATATTTTATGATTGTGGTTGAGTTATCCTTTGTTAATTCTCCATATTCGAAGACTATCTGAAGATGCAGAAATTCTTGCTTTACAATATGTTTGACTTATTGGTTGCAGCTTCAAAGAACCACCTATAGTATAATTTCTTCAACCTTCACGACTACATGTGAACGTGACATATCTCACAACTCCATCGTCCTCTTTTTTCGAATTTCATTTCCTCCCTGGAAAACCTACATCGTGAGCATATCTTCTATGGAAGTCCAATATTTCTTTCTCACTATTAAACATCATACCCACCTCAGGATCACTTACAACATCTCATCCTAAATTTTAATTGTCCAATGTGTTTATATTATCCATTATGTTCTCGTTATCACATTCCAACAAATCATGATTCTCATCTTCCATAATTTCTTTTCCTGCAACAAAAAATCTAACTTTGTTAAAAGTTGCAAATTATATGTAATTAAGAGCAAAACTTTGCCGTTAACATTAACTAACAAGCTGGACATTGAAAAAATAGTAGCACAAGTTACAAAACTAAATCCATATGATCAGAAATGTTATTTCTCTCCGGCTTTCTCATTATCACAAGGCCAACAAAATTACCTCCGATTCCAAAGATCATTCTTCTTTGTTTTATAAGAGAAATTTATTTACCCTTAAATTATGCTAGATTGAAAATAATATAATTTGATGTTTCACATGATAATACATAAATCCAATGAAAATATTATTTTATTCAATTTAGAAAATTACACAAATTGTAAACGCTGGAAACAACTCTGTATTGCTGATAAGTGTAGTTTCTACACTTATTCTATGTTCTAAACGATGACATTTTACTATTTTTTGGATAAAAATTAAAATACTACCTAATTTGTGTTATATTTCACTTTGTAGGTAAAACTCAATATTTGATGAAGAGTTAGAGAAAAGAATGTAAAGATAGCGAAAAATGGTTCAATTGTATCAAATACAAAGTTCGAAGACTGAAATGAAATACTCAAAAGTTACGTTGAACCTCACGATGAATATTTGAGAGTGTTAGACATCAATTGGATGAGGAAATAAACCAAAGAGATGAAATATAGTCCAAGTATTAGCACATATCAACTTCTAGTCAAAAACGTTATGCTTCGAATTTTCAGGCTCACATTTAGACCCAATGTGGCATAGGAAATGTTCAAGTTGGAAAAAATATATTTCTGGAAGATTTGTAGCCTTCGAGTTAGTTTTTCAATTCATTTTGAATCACCTCAATCGGATATCGAGAGAGAAAGTTATGATAATAATACTGAGAGCTGTTCAGCTGCCGAAAATTAGGCGAGACACGTGCCCTCACTTGCAAGAGAGGTGCGCGCCCCAACCAAAATTTCGTGCCTGAGACTGCCCAAACCCCCAAGGCGCGTGCCTTAAGGCTAAACAGGAAAAAATCACACTTTCCTTCTTTTGTTTTTGGTAACAATTCAATGCAATCTTTTTAGTATCCTTTAAATACCAAACTCGGCCATAACGTGGGAAACCTCTATTGAACCTAAATTTCATCGTATTCTACATATTTTAGAGGTGAAAAATGAAGCACAATCATCAACCAAAGGCAAATTATACAATTTTATTTAAGAACATTCATCATTTTTTTCAAGATTCAAGCAAAGAAATTGGATTTTTCCACTTTCTTAATTATTTTTCGATTCGGGTGATATCTTTTCATTATTTTTTGTATAGTTTAATAATTAGGNTTTTTGTATAGTTTAATAATTAGGATAGTTGGCTACGTTTTTCATTGTATTGGATGAATGATGAACCCTATTGCTTATTTAATTTAATTCGAGATAATTAGTTTAGTATTTCTCGATTTTTCTCGATTGATTTTGTATTTTCATTGAACTATTTGATTGATTGATCACCTATTAGATAGTAAGTTGCTTGTTGTAGTGTAGGAATACTCACAAATAAGTCTAGAATGCAGCAAAATCAACACATGGACAATAATAATATCTACGACATGTGCAATCATGTGTGATAAATCATGTGATTTAATGCATGTTTTTCATATGAATTCGGACTAGGAATAGGATCGGTCGTGTTAAACATATGATTAATGTATTTTGGAAATGAATATTGAATAAAAGTGGATTATCTATTGTCTTGAATGCATGAATTTACTAGATTATGAATTAAGAATTGAATTAAATAGCAATTAGAGAATTCATGATTCCAATACAAAAATTTACATATAAAATAAATACTTTATTTGCTTTATTAGTTTAGGATTAGTATAAATAGGGGTGGGCAATGGGTTGGGTCGACTTTGACCCAAAATCGACCCAACCCAATATACCCAGTTGCTTTCTCACAAATTCCAAACTTCTTTTGATTGAATCTCAGCATCAAATGGAGGTCATTGGGAGAATGAGGAACGAAAGTGTTGCTACATTAATGGCATACAAAAGCTTCCTGGTAATTGAAATATCTTACTTCCCCTCAGTGCATATGACCTGTAGATCTCGAACCCCTGAAAAAGCCCTATTTTTCTTCATTCTCCTCCTTTCCTGCACTTGCGCGCGCGCGCGCGCACACACACACACATATATATATATATAACAATGGCAACAATTGGTTGCCCAATTTTAGTACCATCACTCTTCGCCAAAGAAAGAGCTTTATTTTCACATTCTATTTTTTTTATCCCACTACAACCCATAAAAAGCCATCTCTCTTTGTCCACTCTCAAAAAGCAAACATTTCATCTGAGATTCTTTGTAACAGCTGCTCTGCAAGAAGAAAACAACCCAGTACTTGTTGAAGAACAAGAATTTCAAGGAAATTTTACCTGGGACAACCAAGAAACATCTGAAGGGGAAGTTGGAGTAGGAGAAGAGAGTGATGGGGTTGTGGAGGCTATTGGGGATACTGAAGAGAGTGATAACTGTGGGTCGGGTGGGGTCGGGTTAGGTTTTGGGCGAAACCAGACCCAACCCGACCAGACCCACAATTATTTTAAATTTATTTTACCTGTCCCAACTCGACCCGGGTCGAGTTTCAAGTTGTGATTTTCAAGCCCAGTCCTAAGTGTAAATAATATACGAACCATATCTTTTTATTTATTATACTTCGAATTTAATAGTAGTTATTGAACTAAAAATTAGACATTATTTCTCGTGAGAACGATACTCTGAACTCATAAATTTTATTACTTGTACAATGATTTCGTACGCTTGCAAGTTTCGTGCGAACAAGTTTTTGGAACCGTTGTCGAGAATCGAACCCGGGTCACCCGCCTGACAGGTGGGAATACTCACACAACACTTCAAACTCACGTAGTATAGTGCACTCTGTTAGTCGATGAATGTATAATATGATTGGTTTCAATTCTATGTACTTCGTAGAGACGTAGTGGTATCCAGTTTCACCAAATATGGGCTCAGCTTCATGGCTCACCAATTTTATTTTAATTTTTAATTATACTTTCTTTCTGAATTATAATGAAAGACATAAATTTATAAGAAAATGATAAAAGTAAAAAAATTATATTTTATAAGATGGTAAAACACTCCTTCTTTATCCAGACTTGTGACACACTATAGTACGCAGGCGATTTAAAATTGTACACGAATGAATATTTAGTGAACGATTTTTTGTTAAAAAAAATGAAATGTCAATATACAGTAATAAATATAAAACTTATTGTACTAAAAAATTCGTGAAGGCTAAAATATTTTAACAATTCCACTAGTCAATTTTATGCATTATCCACAACTTATCAATATGATGGATTGTAGCCCGAATATATCATTCACGGTTTTTCCTAGACCATGGATCATAAATAAATAAAATGACATCACTATAATTTCTTAAATCATCAATAATCCTCTACTAGTTGGTTTGTACCTTGATTGAATACACGTTTGTATGAATTTCGTCGAGTGCATGCTTTCTAATGAGGATAGCAACAACTTGGTTTCGGCTACGAACATTACTATACCTTTCTGCGTTGATTCTAAGTTAATAAATTATAAACTTAGTTTGCAAAAAAACTGCTATGAAGCACGTGCCCCCAACTTTAGAGTTTTTTTTTTTTAAAATATAAATTCGTATTTGATATCGATTGAAATCTAAATTTTAATCTAAATCAAAATTAACAATTAATTTTAATAACATATTTCATAAAATCTATAGTTGTTTTAACTTTTATCAAAATTTACTAAAAATTTGACTTTAATTTCCACCAAATATGGGCAAAATTA
>CAIGRO010256843.1:0-10984 GCA_903798355.1 Fraxinus baroniana
TAGCTCTTTATGCACTTCATCATAATGTTTCGATCTTTGAAAGCGAGACTCTGTGCGACGAAGAAATTGTGCTTAAAGGGGAGACTCTATTCACCAATAAAGCAATGACCGTCAGCTATAGCAGCGACCTTATATGGATGAATAATATCAAAATCCGCAGGCTATAAAGACTCAATGAAATAGGGAAAAAAATATGAAGCCCTAAAGACTAACAGAGAAACTTTTGAAGACTAAGTGTCATTGACATCCTCTTCGCGAACCTCTAAGAAATCTATGTTTTATTCAGGATGAAATTTCCAGATAATAGCGAGAACCTCGTTTCCTCCTTTTTGCAAGGGTTTTCAAAAAGCTTAGCTTCATAAGTTTTTCTTTCAACAACTAAAAAGTCTAGCATCGCTACCTTCTAATTTTTAGCGGAGTGAGGTCAATTCATCACGCACTCGTGTACCATTTTTTATGTTTTTTTAAAATCAATTTTAGTCCTCATTTAGCTTGGTAATTTCGCAGTCTATTCGTTCAAAATAGGCTATGTTATCTAATAGAGTTTGCATCAAGGAAGAATTTGAGTTCTCCCATTATACTCATTTCAAATTCCATGTTCATAAATTTTGAAAATTCTTCACAAAGATAGATATTATCTGTACCAATATCATTAACATAAATGTGAACAACATCCATATCATTTTTTTAAGTTTTGAGAAAAGAGTAGTACCCATTTTCCCAATTGAAAAACCGTTTGAAAATAGAATTTTGCTCAATCTTTTATATTAAGCTCTGGGAGCTCGTTTTAAACCGTAATGAGTCTGTCTAAATTTAAACAAATAGTCTAGATACTTGTGATCTTTAAAATCGGGAAGTTGCTCAACAAAAACTTCTTAAATAAAGTTATTAGAAATGCACTTTTGACATTCATTTGATAAAGAGTAAATTTTTATGACAAGTAAATGCAAGAAGCATGTGAATTGATTCTAATCTAAAACCAGTGCAAAGGTTTCCTCAAAATCGATACATTCTTCTTGATTGTAACTTTGGGGCACTAATATAACATTGTAACGAACAATTATCCCATTTTCATTTCATTTATTTCTAAATATCTATTTTGTACTAATAACGGTTTGATCATTTGGTTTAGGGACTAAATCCTAAACATGAATTCTTTCAAATTGATTTAGTTCTTCTTTTATAGCTAGAATCCAGAATTCATCAAACTCCGCTTCCTTGAATTTTTTTTGGTTCCATTTGCGAAATTAAATCACAACTATTTAGATGATTTATATTAGAAGCTCTAGTGGTAATACCTTTAGATGGATCACCAATAATTAATTCTTTTGGATAAGAAGTAACGAACCTCCATCTTTTTGGTAGAGAATGATAATTTTGTACTTTTGTGAGTTCTACTTCACTTTGTTGAAAGTTTGCTTCCTCATTGTTTTCATCTTTTGGATCTTCCTTATTTTGGTCTTGAATAATCATTTGTTCGAAAGGAATTTTCATTTCTATATTTGCAATACATTTATCACGATCAAGAGGGTTAGTTTCATCGAAAGTGGCATGCATGAATTCTTCAACTACTAGATAGAGTTTTTTTTTTTGTTAAAGATTCTATAAACTTTGCTAGTCGACGAATATCCTAGAAATATTTCAATATCGGATTTTGAATCAAAATTTTCTTTTGTTTTTAAAATAAAGAATTTGCAATAAAAAAACTTTGAAATAACCATTATTTGGAATTCTATTTTTCCAAAACTCATAGGGGGTTTTGTTATTCTTTTGACTAACTAACACTCTATTAACAATATAGTAAGTGGTGTTAACGGCTTCGACCTTAAAGTATTTTGGCATACTATTTTCATTTAGCATGGTCCTAGCCATTTTTTGCAATGTTTGATTCTTCCTTTCTACTACATCGTTTTGTTGAGGAGTTATAGGAGCTGAGAAATTATGTTTACGTTCATTTTCATTGCAAAAATTATCAAAAGCGACATTATCAAACTCTACACCATGGTCACTTCTAATAGTTATAATTGAGTGTCATTTTTTATTTCATACATTTTTGCAAAAATGCTTGAATGTATTTGAAGCTTCATCTTTAAGATGTAGAGATAAAACCCAAATGAATCTAGAGAAGTCATCAACAATGACAAATGCATAATTTTTGCCACCTAATCTAGCGGTTCTAGAAGGTCCAAAAAGATCTATGTGGAGTAGTTGAAGTGGTTTTGTAGTCGAAAAGTATAGTTTAGGTTTAAAAGAGCTTTTCACCTTTTTACCAAATTGACAAGCATCACAAATTTTATCTTTATCAAACTTTAAATTTGGCAAATCTTTGACAAAGCAATTTTTGGAGATTTTTTAGAGAAGATCCATGCTAACATGACCTATTCTCCTATATCACAACCAGTTATCCTCCTTCAAACATGATAAACATTTTTCATTACTTTTAAATTCGATATTTATGATATAAATATATTTGGTTCGGTTTCATATAAGCATCACTTCTTTTGATGTAGCATCTTTAATAAGTCATTTAGAAAAATCAAATTTAATACGATAACCTTTGTCACGTAATTGACTAATGCTGAGCAAATTATGTTTCATATTATCTACCAATAAAACATTTTCAATAGAAGGAGAAGAATAATCACCAATGTTTCAAATTCCAATAATTCTTCATTTTGCATTATTTGCGAATATGACGTGACCTCCATCATTCTTTTTGAAATTCGATAGTAACATTTTATCTTTGCTCATGTGTCTTGAGCATCCACTATCTAAGAATCATTTGCTCTTCATTTTCCTTGATATCTACAAAAAATAGTTTAATTGTTTTTATCTTTTGGTATCCATACAATTTTGGGGGATTCTCAAATCCGCTTATTCTTTCTTTCAAAGTGTAGCCTCTTTTTTATTAGATAATTATAAGCAATATATCTATCTTTGTTGCAAAAGCTAATTGTAGTTTTTGAAGGAGGGGTGTTTGAAGTTTTGACAAATGGATTTTTGAAAGCTTTTTGTTTCAAAAAATGGTTTATACTCATTTCCTCATTTATAAAAAAAAAAACACTTTTGACCACCAAGCATTAAATCAAAATTCTACTTACTTACAATAATTTTGCAAATAATCTTAGTTAAATCTCCAATATTTTCTTTCAAAGAAATTTTTTCTTTAATCAATAAATCATAATCAACATTTTTCTTTAGAATTTCTAATATTTTCTTCATTTCATTTTTCAACAAGTAGTGTTTCTTTTTAGGAATGAAGTTATTTAGAGAAAGATTTTCAAATTCCTCAAGAATTTCATTATAGGAGATAAATAAATCTTCATATGAATATTTTTTTAGTAGAGTTTACATTGTCTTCGATTGCCATGAACACATATTGGAAATCTCTCATTGATTATCATTTTCATTGCTATCATCATCGTCACTTTCATCACATGTTATTTAAAGTGCATTTTTCTTGATATTCCTCTTCTTATTTAGGCACTCGGTTCTTTTGTGACCGAGTTTATCACAATCACAACAAATGATTTTCTCGTTTCTTTCTTTTGCAATCTCCAATTATTTCGAGAACATTTCCATTTTTTTGACAAAAAGGACTAGATCATCGAGCTCTTCATCACTTATACTTTCACTTGTAGTTTCCTCTTCAATTGTCGATTTAAGATCGATTTGGCACTTAGGAGGCCCATTTGATTCTTCTTTGCTTTTCCTTATTTTCTCTTTAATTTCGACGTTGAGCTCATAGGTCATCAATAATCCATAAAGTTCTTCCGATGGATATGATGTGATGTCTTTGGTATTCTCCAATCTTCCAATAGTGACATAAGCATTTTACTTATGGCTCACCATTAGTAAATTTGCGATCAAAGCCTTTGATGCCATAAATAATATCGATAAAGCGAATAATCATGTCAACAATGGGTTCATATCGTTTCATGCATGTTAAAAAATTTAAATTCTTTGACCAAGAGATTAATCTTGTTTTCCTTTACTTTACTAGTGCCAACATAAGTAATTTCTAATGCATGCCAAATATCATATGAGAAATCACACGTGCTAATATGATTAATTTTATTCCTAACTTAATAAAACAGATTTTTTGCTTGAGCATTCAATGATAATTTTCTTTTATCATCTTCATTACACTCATCTCTAGGTTTTGGGATGGTTTGATTGGGTTTGACATTAAATTTAATAATCTTGATAGGCACATCTGAATCATATTCAATGACTTCCCAAATATTATAATCTATTGATTGAATCTAAATCATCATTCTACCTTTCCAATAATTATATAATTTGTGTTATCAAAGAAAGGGGAACGATTTGTAGAATGCCCATCAAGATTTTGAATATTGTGGTTAGCCATTAATTAAGATTGTAAATGTTTTTTAAAAATAAACACCTTGCATTGATATCAATTGAAAACCCAAGAATAACTAGGGTTGGGGGGTTAATTGGGTTTTAAAACTTTTTCAAAGAATTAAACTAAATTCAAGTAAGTAAAGACTAAATAGATTAATTCAAATAATAAGGCAAATATAAAAATGATACGTAAAAGGGAGAGATGATGCAAATGATATAATTGTCGAGGTTCGATCCAAAGTAATGATCTACATCTTCCGTTACCAAACTCTCTGACACGAGCAATGCCTCTTCACTATATTGATTGACTTATGGTACAACCAAACCTATACAACACTTCCAATGATTTACAGACAACGAGCATCGATCCTTATACAATATTGAGCTTTATAGGACCTCAATATGACCCACAAATTTAAATAAAATTGATTTGACAATTTGAAACTTCTCTCTTAATAAATTATATGATCAAAATTAAGTACAAAGAAAGAAATGGACTAACACTTTAATAAATAACAATGAATGAAGTGAAAGCCCAAGAATAACTAACCAATATGGAGCGTGAATTGATTTTTAAAAAATTTTCTAAAATAAATTCAAGTCTTAAACAATATATTAACAATTATAATAATTTACCAAATACGTACAAATACAAAGATAATTAAGCACGAACAATTTGATCAATATAAAGACGGTAAGTAAAAGGGATAGAAGATGCAAACAATATAATTGTGGAGGTTTCATTTAAAGCAATGATTTTCGTCCTCCATTATCAAGCTCTCCGACACTAGCAAGGCATTTTCACTATGTTGATTGACTTATGGTGCAATCTAACCCTTTACAACGCTTTCAGTGACTTACAAACAAGGAACATTAATCCTTATACAATGTTGAACTTTACGGGACCTCAACATGACCCACACTATTGAGATTTACGGGGTCTCAACAATACCTACACGGTGACTTACGTCAAGGAACACCGATCCTTATACAATATTGATTTTTAAGAACTTCAACACGAGCAACACTTTATCAGAGTGATTTTACAATGAAATCCCTCTCTTGATAAATAATAGTAATGAATGATAGATCAAGCGTTAGATGAATTTTTTTGATGAATATGATAGTAAAAAATTAGATTCAATCAATCAAAATGTTTCAATGAGAAGATGAAGAGATAAATACAATGAAGGTTTAAAAATCTTCTCAAGAAATATATCTCTTTAAATGAATGATTGTAATGAATTAAGTACTACGAGAGAAATGAGCAACTTTGATGAATGTGATGATTTTACAAGTTTAGTTCAATCAATCAAAGTTTTAATATGAAGAAGAAGAATAAGAAAAGTTTATGCAATGTAAGTACAAAAATTTTACAAGAAGTTTGATTCAATAATTAAAGTTTTTATTATAAAGAAATAAATGAAATGAATGTGAAAATGTAAGCTTAAAAAGGATTTTTCAAATATATTTCTCAAGACATCATTCTTATAGTTGTTGTTATGAAAGCAAAGTGAAATGATATTTATAGCAATCAAAACACAATAAATTTTGCCAAACAGGCTGACTAGTCCGATCGACCGTCAATTTTCGGATGACTAATATAACTGTTTGTACATGAAAAACGAGAAGTCCGAACGGTCAAATTTTGGACCGTTGGAGACGTTCAGTCGACCGTTGATCGTTGACTTTTTTAGAGATATGATTTAAGTTCAAGTATCACTTTGAATGATCAATCTCACTTTTGATTAAAAATATTTTATGCAAGTAATATGAAATTAACTCTTTGCGCACAAAATGATTTTTGAGCTATTGTCATTCATTACTAAATATCAACGTGTTATACATTTACACATGATTTTGAAAGCCTAGTCTTTGATCTTACTTCAAAGTTTCTTTCCTGCTGGCTCTTAAACTCTTGATCTTGATCTTTCTAGACGCTTGGTTTTAATGTTTGAATTCGATCTTGACTTTCTTCATGAGCCCGATTTGATAGTCTTGAATCTGATCTTTTAAGCTCTCCTCTCGAATGATTTGACTTGAATGCTTACTTTTTTACTTTAATCTTCATTTCGAGTTCGATTTATAATGTGTTGATTTTGGCAATGCTTGATTGATTTTAACATTGAACTATTATCACTCAAAATCAATAGTTAGAAACAATATTAATCTTGTTTGTTATGATCAAAATATTGATGATGAAATCAACCATAGATCAACATGAAGTTCAAGTGTTAGGTAAGAAAAACTTTGATGAGAAGAATAATTTTCAAAATTTGATTCAATCAAAAGTTTTTCAAAGTAAATGATTTGATAACGATAAATAAGATGTGTAATCAATATAGTTTAGTTCATGAATATCTCACTTTAATGCTCTCAAAATTGTTGTTTTGAATGCAAAGTGAAATGATATTTATAGTAGTCAAAACGCCAAAAATTCCAATTTACCGGACGATCCATCTGGTTGTCCGCATATTGAACCGGACAATCAAACTAGTCGTTGTGCGTCAGAATTCAGAACGGTTAAAAAATCAATAGTTGGGCGAACCGGACGTCCGTTTGGGTAGAAATGTCCTGGATTTTTCTTTATTGGTTGTTTAGAAAATGTAATTTTTTGAAGGATATTTTCACTTAATTTTTCAATGTAAGTAACATTGTATAAAGTTGAAATTCTTACCTTTTGATAAATAATTTTTATGTAAGCATTTTTATGAAATAATTCTTTTTGTGCATAAAAATTCAATCTTTGAGCTTTTACCTTTACATATAATTTCATAACATCTAAGTCTAATATTTTCGATGTTTGACAGTTGAAATTCTTGTCCTGATGTGAATGCTCGGCTTTCATCTCGATTTTTATTGAACATCGATTGCGAGTCTTTTGGCAACGATATTTTTGTCTCCAATTGATCAACTTTGCAACAATATTTATGAAGACCCGAATTCAATAGGAGGAGATAAACATAATTTGTTTGTTATAATCAACACATGAAGTCAACCATAGGTTAATAGCTTCTGCCTCAGCTTATCATAGTTGCTTATATTAAGTATCTTGCCTTTGCCTCAGCTCATCACAACTCCTTATATTCAAAGCATCACATTTGCCTCAGTTTATCCTAGCTCCCTACATTCATAGTATCGCCTCTACATTAGCTTATCACGACTGCTTATACATTCGAAGCCTTGTCTATCCATCAACTTATCATAGTTGTTTATATTTAGAGCTTTATCTTTGCATCAACTTATCATAGCTTCTTACATTCAAAGCCTTGTCTCTGCATCAATTTTTATCGCATCTACTTATATTCATAGTCTCACCTCTGAATCAGCTTTAGCTTCATCACAAGCTGCTTATATTCAGAGCATTTCCTCTACCCAAAAGTCCATGCATTATATGAATATCCATGCCTGAACTTGGGGGGACTATTGAAATACTAGTATCTTAGTATCATTACATTATTACCGTAGCATATCCATTCCATTATTGTTGCTAAGTACATATGACACATCATTGCTAGCATGTCATAACACTATTTTCACTACTGTTAGTATTCATGCCATGTTATTTACATTATAATTTTATTATCAACAACATGTAACTTACTTTACAATAGCAATTTTGTTGCACTAAGCCGTGCAATAAGATGATCTACTATGATACATGATAAGTTATCTGCATATTATATCTTGGAGAAATTTGATTTGTCATTATTTACTTTAAAGTCGTGAGCACAGGAAGGGTCCTAATTTATTTTGTATATATGTAGTGGATAACCGGATATATTATATTGCATTTTTGGTTCGTTTAATTCATATTACAGAGGAGATACTCATAGCATTTTATATTCTCGAGGCAATTTGTAAGTTTTCACCTATTTGGGGTCGATGCATATTTTTGAGGTAGTTTGTAAGCCCTCACTTGTATTTTTGAAGCCATCTGTAATATCTCGCATACTTGACAACTTATATTTCAAGTTTGACTTGCAGATAAATATACGACTCAAACTTGGAAGACTATTGTTATATCTACAAATTATGTGGCATGCGCATGATGAAGGGGGTCCCACATTAGCCGACTCGGTATCGATTATTCAATTGGATTGAACTTGGGCTCGGCCCATTAGCCCCGCTTGCCCTATTTTCATTTCTTTCCTATATATAGATGCGTTCATTGACAATCAAGGTAATATCTTTCTAACCCTAGCCAAACCCCCTTCACCTTCTTTTGCACTCATTTTTTTCTCGTTCGGTCGTTAACTTAGCCGTCATAGTGCAAATGATCGTCGGACATTTTTTTTTGATCGACGACTTTGGCCTCCTAATGGGGTGTTCTAGTGTGCAGGCGATGCTTGTGTAGAAGGGAGATAGTCGGGATTCTATTGGCCACGTGTTCGTACAAAAATTGAAGTCAACATGTGTGCATTTTCCATGTTGTCCTCAGACAAAATCTCAACATAATTTGAGCTTCCATTGAAAATTTCTAGTGTATCGGTGTTCAAGAATGGCATCTTACAACTCGTCGAGAATACCAACGACTGCCCAAGCTTTAATGCTCGTCAGAAAGTCTTGGAGCACTTTTCGAGTAATCAAGTAATCACATCATATGATGTTCTTGCAACGAAATTATCATCCCAAAGATGAGAGAAATATTATGATGATCTTGATCTTCTTTAGTTCAACAAAAGGTTTATAGTTCATCTCATTTCTCTGCCAAAAGATTTCAGGGAGTTTAAGTCCATGCACATATATGATATCATCGTAAACAATCAAAATGAGTTTGAAGTTAGAGACATGTAACAATTCGACATCAATCCTTCAAAACGTGTTTGGTTAATTGGATTGGATAGGTTAAAAATGATTAAATAAGTGAAGTGTTTAGTACGGTTCAATGCTGTACATAAACCTCGCCTTTTAGGATTTTTTCCATTTTCATTTGTTAAGTGAGTTTTTGTGTGTGTGTGTGTGTGTGTGTGTGTGTTCTGGTTTGAAGTGCCTTTCAAGGTTGTTTAGTACAATGAAGATAATGTATATAGTACATTTGAAGGTTTTTTGGTATTTGAGTCTTGTAAAATGTATAGAGATGATTTTGCAATGGAACTTGCTTTTGGCTAGCTGTAAATATTTTTCTTAAATTTCTTGTTATATTTTCACGTAAAAATGTACAAAAGTTTGATAAATTGTTAAACTTTGCCTTGTTTGAGCCCAATTTTTGAGAATAAATTTTGTAAAAAGTGTTGTTTTTTTTTTTTGGAAAATGTGTATAAAAAGTGGATAAATTTTTTGAATTTACGTACAAAAATTAATTTATTACAAGAATGTGTGATTGAAAATGAATTTTAAAGAGCTTTGTTATTAAACACTAAACTATGTACTTATTGTTATATAAATTCCGAATCAACTCATCTTTACAATGGTTAAGCATGTCTAATCTAGAATCCTTGCCACTTTGAGCCACAAAGGGAGTTGGCCTGCGGATTTAACGGGGGGTGGCATTGTGTGTGCATAACTTGCCAAATCTAGAGAAAAACGAGAACATATAATCAAACAAACATAGTGCAAAAAGCTAAAGATATCATATCACGATATATATGGTCTATGGATATGCACCACATATAGAGGTTTTCCCCCCCTATAGTGTGTGTTAGGCCATCTTATCAAGTGGTCACTTGTAATGACATGCTAAAGAGAGAGACAAATGCTTTGATTGGACTATACAAAAGAAAGTAAGTTGGCACCTCCTCATAAGTCCATTTCGAGTAAAAGTGCAATGTGTATAAACGAAATTGTCATTTATTATTGTCTTACTTCAGTAAAATGGTCGATTGCTGGTCAACTAGCAACATATATACAGCAAAAGGCGTGCTTAGGGATTGCATCCATAAATAGAGCCTTGCGACAAGTATAGGATTTCAAACTTCTGTGTAAATTGTGTCATTTTTGTTCTGTACTTAAGAGGATTTTTCCTATAAATATCATAAGAGCCAACTAAGCAAGACACATGAAATTTAAAATCCGGCAAATACTTTGTCATTTTGTCTTCACCCATTGTTGTTCTGTACTAAGAGGGTTTTTCCTATAAATGTCATAAGAACCAACAAAGCAAGACACATGAAATTTAAAATCCGGCAAATACTTTGTCATTTTGTCTTCACCCATTCAACTTTTATATTTAAGTGTTCAATGGAGTGTAAATAATAACCATCCCTCGATGCAACGATCTTGCACTCTGAAGTGTCCTGGTATGGAGTTGATTCTCAAGCAGACAAAGTAGTGGTTAAATTTTGTGGTAAACAATGTCAAAAATTTGAGAAAAATAAGGTGGGGTTCTCTTTGTGTTTCAGTTTTGTGTTTTGTGTTTTGAAATCGTTTTGAGTTTTGTGTTTTGAGTGTTTATTTTGAAGTTGTTGAAAATGTGTTCTTTTTGGTATTTTGAAAAACCATTTTCAAAAACTAAAAATGGAAAATCTGTTCTCTTTTTTCCCGAAATTCACGTCAGCCACCGTCTATCTCTCTCTCTTTCTCTCAGTCGCGTATCTCCAGCTTCCCTTAATCTCCGGCGCGGCTCTCTCCCTGCTTCCCTCATCTCCGTCGCGTCTCTCTCTCTCTCTCTCTCTTC